>JADBJO010027690.1:0-12500 GCA_016801955.1 Conus betulinus
AACCCCTCCCCTCCATGCTCGCCGTGGCATTCCCCACGCCATTCTTTTGAACCCCTCCCCTCCATGCTCGCCGTGGCATTCCCCACGCCATTCTTTTGAACCCCCTCCCCTCCATGCTCGCCGTGGCATTCCCCACGCCATTCTTTTGAACCCCTCCCCTCCATGCTCGCCGTGGCCATTCCCCACGCCATTCTTTTGAACCCCTCCCCTCCATGCTCGCCGTGGCATTCCCCACGCCATTCTTTTGAACCCCTCCCCTCCATGCTCGCCGTGGCATTCCCCACGCCATTCTTTTGAACCCCTCCCCTCCATGCTCGCCGTGGCATTCCCCACGCCATTCTTTTGAACCCCTCCCCTCCATGCTCGCCGTGGCATTCCCCACGCCATTCTTTTGAACCCCTCCCCTCCATGCTCGCCGTGGCATTCCCCACGCCATTCTTTGAACCCCTCCCCTCCATGCTCGCCGTGGCATTCCCCACGCCATTCTTTTGAACCCTCCCCTCCATGCTCGCCGTGGCATTCCCCACGCCATTCTTTTGAACCCCTCCCCTCCATGCTCGCCGTGGCATTCCCCACGCCATTCTTTTGAACCCCTCCATTCTCCATGCTCGCCGTGGCATTCCCCCACGCCATTCTTTTGAACCCCTCCCCTCCATGCTCGCCGTGGCATTCCCCACGCCATTCTTTTGAACCCCTCCCCTCCATGCTCGCCGTGGCTTTTGAACCCCTCCCCTCCATGCTCGCCCATTCCCCACGCCATTCTTTTGAACCCCTCCCCTCCATGCTCGCCGTGGCATTCCCCACGCCATTCTTTTGAACCCCTCCCCTCCATGCTCGCCGTGGCATTCCCCACGCCATTCTTTTGAACCCCTCCCCTCCATGCTCGCCGTGGCATTCCCCACGCCATTCTTTTGAACCCCTCCCCTCCATGCTCGCCGTGGCATTCCCCACGCCATTCTTTTGAACCCCTCCCCTCCATGCTCGCCGTGGCATTCCCCACGCCATTCTTTTTTGACCCCTCCCCCCTCCATGCTCGCTCGTGGCATTCCCCACGCCATTCTTTTGAACCCCTCCCCTCCATGCTCGCCGTGGCATTCCCCACGCCATTCTTTTGAACCCCTCCCCTCCATGCTCGCCGTGGCATTCCCCACGCCATTCTTTTTTGAACCCTCCCCTCCATGCTCGCCGTGGCATTCCCACGCCATTCTTTTGAACCCTCCCCTCCATGCTCGCCGTGGCATTCCCCACGCCATTCTTTTGAACCCCTCCCCTCCATGCTCGCCGTGGCATTCCCCACGCCATTCTTTTGAACCCCTCCCCTCCATCGCCGTGGCTCGCCATTCTTTTGAACCCCTCCCCTCCATGCTCGCCGTGGCATTCCCCACGCCATTCTTTTGAACCCCTCCCCTCCATGCTCGCCGTGGCATTCCCCACACGCCATTCTTTTGAACCCCTCCCCTCCATGCTCGCCGTGGCATTCCCACGCCATTCTTTTGAACCCCTCCCCTCCATGCTCGCCGTGGCATTCCCCACGCCATTCTTTTGAACCCCTCCCCTCCATGCTCGCCTGTGTGGCATTCCCCACGCCATTCTTTTGAACCCCTCCCCTCCATGCTCGCGTGGCATTCCCCACGCCATTCTTTTGAACCCCTCCCCTCCATGCTCGCCGTGGCATTCCCCCCCACGCCATTCTTTTGAACCCCTCCCCTCCATGCTCGCCGTGGCATTCCCCACGCCATTCTTTTGAACCCCTCCCCTCCCTCCATGCTCCCCGCTGTGGCACCCCTCCCCTTTCCCCCACGCCATTCTTTTGAACCCCCCTCCCCTCCATGCTCGCCGTGGCATTCCCCACGCCATTCTTTTGAACCCCTCCCCTCCATGCTCGCCGTGGCATTCCCCACGCCATTCTTTTGAACCCCTCCCCTCCATGCTCGCTGTGGCATTCCCCACGCCATTCTTTTGAACCCCTCCCCTCCATGCTCGCCGTGGCATTCCCCACGCCATTCTTTTGAACCCCTCCCCTCCATGCTCGCCGTGGCATCCCCACGCCATTCTTTTGAACCCCTCCCCTCCATGCTCGCCGTGGCATTCCCCACGCCATTTCTTTTGAACCCCTCCCCTCCATGCTCGCCGTGGCATCCCCCACGCCATTCTTTTGAACCCCTCCCCTCCATGCTCGCCGTGGCATTCCCCACGCCATTCTTTTGAACCCCTCCCCTCCATGCTCGCCGTGGCATTCCCCACGCCATTCTTTTGAACCCCTCCCCTCCATGCTCGCCGTGGCATTCCCCACGCCATTCTTTGAACCCCTCCCCTCCATGCTCGCCGTGGCATTCCCCACGCCATTCTTTTGAACCCCTCCCCTCCATGCTCGCCGTGGCATTCCCCACGCCATTCTTTTGAACCCCTCCTCCCCTCCATGCTCGCCGTGGCATTCCCCACGCCATTCTTTTGAACCCCTCCCCTCCATGCTCGCCGTGGCATTCCCCACGCCATTCTTTTGAACCCCTCCCCTCCATGCTCGCCGTGGCATTCCCCACGCCATTCTTTTGAACCCCTCCCCTCCATGCTCGCCGTGGCATTCCCCCGCCATTCTTTTTGAACCCCTCCCCTCCATGCTCGCCGTGGCATTCCCCACGCCATTCTTTTGAACCCCTCCCCTCCATGCTCGCCGTGGCATTCCCCACGCCATTCTTTTGAACCCCTCCCCTCCATGCTCGCTGTGGCATTCCCCACGCCATTCTTTTGAACCCCCCCCCTCCATGCTCGCCGTGGCATTCCCCACGCCATTCTTTTGAACCCCTCCCCTCCATGCTCGCCGTGGCATTCCCCACGCCATTTCTTTTGAAACCCCTCCCCTCCATGCTCGCTGTGGCATTCCCCACGCCATTCTTTTGAACCCCTCCCCTCCATGCTCGCTGTGGCATTCCCCCACGCCATTCTTTTGAACCCCTCCCCTCCATGCTCGCCGTGGCATTCCCCCCACGCCATTCTTTTGAACCCCCTCCCCTCCATGCTCGCCGTGGCATTCCCCACGCCATTCTTTTGAACCCCTCCCCTCCATGCTCGCCGTGGCATTCCCCACGCCATTCTTTTGAACCCCTCCCCTCCATGCTCGCCGTGGCATTCCCCACGCCATTCTTTTGAACCCCTCCCCTCCATGCTCGCCGTGGTGGCCATTCTTTTGAACCCCTCCCCCCCACGCCATTCTTTTGAACCCCTCCCCTCCATGCTCGCCGTGGCATTCCCCACGCCATTCTTTTGAACCCCTCCCCTCCATGCTCGCCGTGGCATTCCCCACGCCATTCTTTTGAACCCCTCCCCTCCATGCTCGCTTGTGGCATTCCCCACGCCATTCTTTTGAACCCCTCCCCTCCATGCTCGCTGTGGCATTCCCCACGCCATTCTTTTGAACCCCTCCCCTCCATGCTCGCGCGTGGCATTCCCCACGCCATTCTTTTGAACCCCTCCCCTCCATGCTCGCCGTGGCATTCCCCACGCCATTCTTTTGAACCCCTCCCCTCCATGCTCGCCGTGGCATTCCCCACGCCATTCTTTTGAACCCCTCCCCTCCATGCTCGCCGTGGCATTCCCCACGCCATTCTTTTGAACCCCTCCCCTCCATGCTCGCCGTGGCATTCCCCACGCCATTCTTTTGAACCCCTCCCCTCCATGCTCGCCGTGGCATTCCCCACGCCATTCTTTTTGAACCCCTCCCCTCCATGCTCGCCGTGGCATTCCCCACGCCATTCTTTTGAACCCCTCCCCTCCATGCTCGCCGTGGCATTCCCCACGCCATTCTTTTGAACCCCTCCCCTCCATGCTCGCCGTGGCATTCCCCACGCCATTCTTTTGAACCCCTCCCCTCCATGCTCGCCGTGGCATTCCCCACGCCATTCTTTTGAACCCCTCCCCTCCATGCTCGCCGTGGCATTCCCCACGCCATTCTTTTGAACCCCTCCCCTCCATGCTCGCCGTGGCATTCCCCACGCCATTCTTTTGAACCCCTCCCCTCCATGCTCGCCGTGGCATTCCCCACGCCCATTCTTTTGAACCCCTCCCCTCCATGCTCGCCGTGGCATTCCCCACGCCATTCTTTTGAACCCCCCCCCCTCCATGCTCGCCGTGGCATTCCCCACGCCATTCTTTTGAACCCCTCCCCTCCATGCTCGCCGTGGCATTCCCCACGCCATTCTTTTGAACCCCTCCCCTCCATGCTCGCCGTGGCATTCCCCACGCCATTCTTTTGAACCCCTCCCCTCCATGCTCGCCGTGGCATTCCCCACGCCATTCTTTTGAACCCCTCCCCTCCATGCTCGCCGTGGCATTCCCCACGCCATTCTTTTGAACCCCTCCCCTCCATGCTCGCCGTGGCATTCCCCACGCCATTCTTTTGAACCCCTCCCCTCCATGCTCGCCGTGGCATTCCCCACGCCATTCTTTTGCTCCTCCATGCTCGCGTGGCATTCCCACGCCATTCTTTTGAACCCCTCCCCTCCATGCTCGCCGTGGCATTCCCCACGCCATTCTTTTGAACCCCTCCCCTCCATGCTCGCCGTGGCATTCCCCACGCCATTCTTTTGAACCCTCCCCTCCCTCCCGTGCTCGCCATTCTGTGGCATTCCCCACGCCATTCTTTTGAACCCCTCCCCTCCATGCTCGCCGTGCATTCCCCACGCCATTCTTTTGAACCCCTCCCCTCCATGCTCGCCGTGGCATTCCCCACGCCATTCTTTTGAACCCCTCCCCTCCATGCTCGCCGTGGCATTCCCCACGCCATTCTTTTGAACCCCTCCCCTCCATGCTCGCCGTGGCATTCCCCACGCCATTCTTTTGAACCCCTCCCCTCCATGCTCGCCGTGGCATTCCCCACGCCATTCTTTTGAACCCCTCCCCTCCATGCTCGCCGTGGCATTCCCCCCCACGCCATTCTTTTGAACCCCTCCCCTCCATGCTCGCCGTGGCATTCCCCACGCCATTCTTTTGAACCCCTCCCCTCCATGCTCGCCGTGGCATTTCCCCACGCCATTCTTTTTGACCCCTCCCCCCTCCATGCTCGCCGTGGCATTCCCCACGCCATTCTTTTGAACCCCTCCCCTCCATGCTCGCCGTGGCATTCCCCACGCCATTCTTTTGAACCCCTCCCCTCCATGCTCGCCGTGCATTCCCCACGCCATTCTTTTGAACCCCTCCCCCCTCCCCTCCATGCTCCCCGCATGTGGCGTGGCATTCCCCACGCCATTCTTTTGAACCCCTCCCCTCCATGCTCGCCGTGGCATTCCCCACGCCATTCTTTTGAACCCCTCCCCTCCATGCTCGCCGTGGCATTCCCCACGCCATTCTTTTTGAACCCCTCCCCTCCATGCTCGCCGTGGCATTCCCCACGCCATTCTTTTGAACCCCTCCCCTCCATGCTCGCCGTGGCATTCCCCACGCCATTCTTTTGAACCCCTCCCCTCCATGCTCGCCGTGGCATTCCCCACGCCATTCTTTTGAACCCCTCCCCTCCATGCTCGCCGTGGCATTCCCCACGCCATTCTTTTGAACCCCTCCCCTCCATGCCGCCGTGGCATTCCCCACGCCATTCTTTGAACCCCTCCCCTCCATGCTCGCCGTGGCATTCCCCACGCCATTCTTTTGAACCCCTCCCCTCCATGCTCGCCGTGGCATTCCCCACGCCATTCTTTTGAACCCCTCCCCTCCATGCTCGCCGTGGCATTCCCCACGCCATTCTTTTGAACCCCTCTCCCTCCATGCTCGCCGTGGCATTCCCCACGCCATTCTTTTGAACCCCTCCCCTCCATGCTCCTGTGGCATTCCCCACGCCATTCTTTTGAACCCCTCCCCTCCATGCTCGCCGTGGCATTCCCCACGCCATTCTTTTGACCCCCCTCCCCTCCATGCTCGCCGTGGCATTCCCCCACGCCATTTCTTTTGAACCCCTCCCCCCCTCCATGCTCGCCGTGGCATTCCCCACGCCATTCTTTTGAACCCCTCCCCTCCATGCTCGCCGTGGCATTCCCCACGCCATTCTTTTGAACCCCTCCCCTCCATGCTCGCCGTGGCATTCCCCACGCCATTCTTTTGAACCCCTCCCCTCCATGCTCGCCGTGGCATTCCCCACGCCATTCTTTTGAACCCCTCCCCCTCCATGCTCGCCGTGGCATTCCCCACGCCATTCTTTTTGAACCCCCCTCCATGCTCCATGCTCGCCGTGGCATTCTTTTCCCCACGCCATTCTTTTGAACCCCTCCCCTCCATGCTCGCCGTGGCATTCCCCACGCCATTCTTTTGAACCCCCCTCCTCCATGCTCGCCGTGGCATCCCCTCGCCGTGGCATTCCCATGCTCGCCCATTCCCCACGCCATTCTTTTTGAACCCCTCCCCTCCATGCTCGCCGTGGGCATTCTTTTGAACCCCTCCCCGCCATTCGTGGCATTCCCCACGCCACCCCTCCCCTCCCTGCTCGCCGTGGCATTCCCCACGCCATTCTTTTGAACCCCTCCCCTCCATGCTCGCCGTGGCATTCCCCACGCCATTCTTTTGAACCCCTCCCCTCCATGCTCGCCGTGGCATTCCCCACGCCATTCTTTTGAACCCCTCCCCTCCATGCTCGCCGTGGCATTCCCCACCCATTCTTTTGAACCCCTCCCCTCCATGCTCGCCGTGGCATTCCCCACGCCCATGCTCCATGGCATTCCCCACGCCATTCTTGAACCCCTCCCCTCCCATGCTCGCCGTGGCATTCCCCACGCCATTCTTTTGAACCCCTCCCCTCCATGCTCGCCGTGGCATTCCCCACGCCATTCTTTTGAACCCCTCCCCTCCATGCTCGCCGTGGCATTCCCCACGCCATTCTTTTGAACCCCTCCCCTCCATGCTCGCTGTGGCATTCCCCACGCCATTCTTTTGAACCCCTCCCCTCCATGCTCGCCGTGGCATTCCCCACGCCATTCTTTTGAACCCCTCCCCTCCATGCTCGCCGTGGCATTCCCCACGCCATTCTTTTGAACCCCTCCCCTCCATGCTCTCGCCGTGGCATTCCCCACGCCATTCTTTTGAACCCCTCCCCTCCATGCTCGCCGTGGCATTCCCCACGCCATTCTTTTGAACCCCTCCCCTCCATGCTCGCCGTGGCATTCCCCACGCCATTCTTTTGAACCCCTCCCCTCCATGCTCGCCGTGGCATTCCCCACGCCATTCTTTTGAACCCCTCCCCTCCATGCTCGCCGTGGCATTCCCCACGCCATTCTTTTGAACCCCTCCCCTCCATGCTCGCCGTGGCCGTGGCATTCCCCGCCGTGGCGCCACGCCATTCTTTTGAACCCCTCCCCTCCATGCTCGCCGTGGCATTCCCCACGCCATTCTTTTGAACCCCTCCCCTCCATGCTCGCCGTGGCATTCCCCACGCCATTCTTTTGAACCCCTCCCCTCCATGCTCGCCGTGGCATTCCCCACGCCATTCTTTTGAACCCCTCCCCCTCCATGCTCGCCGTGGCATTCCCCACGCCATTCTTTTGAACCCCTCCCCTCCATGCTCGCCGTGGCATTCCCCACGCCATTCTTTTGAACCCCTCCCCTCCATGCTCGCCGTGGCATTCCCCACGCCATTCTTTTGAACCCCTCCCCTCCATGCTCGCCGTGGCATTCCCCACGCCATTCTTTTGAACCCCTCCCCTCCATGCTCGCCGTGGCATTCCCCACGCCATTCTTTTGAACCCCTCCCTCCATGCTCGCCGTGGCATTCCCCACGCCATTCTTTTGAACCCCTCCCCTCCATGCTCGCCGTGGCATTCCCCACCCTCCCCTCCATTCTTTTGAACCCCTCCCCCTCCATGCTCGCCGTGGCATTCCCCACGCCATTCTTTTGAACCCCTCCCCTCCATGCTCGCCGTGGCATTCCCCACGCCATTCTTTTGAACCCCTCCCCTCCATGCTCGCCGTGGCATTCCCCACGCCATTCTTTTGAACCCCTCCCCTCCATGCTCGCCGTGGCATTCCCCACGCCATTCTTTTGAACCCCTCCCCTCCATGCTCGCCGTGGCATTCCCCCACGCCATTCTTTTTGAACCCCTCCCCTCCATGCTCGCTGTGGCATTCCCCACGCCATTCTTTTGAACCCCCTCCCCTCCATGCTCGCCGTGGCATTCCCCACGCCATTCTTTTGAACCCCTCCCCTCCATGCTCGCCGTGGCATTCCCCACGCCATTCTTTTGAACCCCTCCCCTCCATGCTCGCCGTGGCATTCCCCACGCCATTCTTTTGAACCCCTCCCCTCCATGCTCGCCGTGGCATTCCCCACGCCATTCTTTTGAACCCCTCCCCTCCATGCTCGCTGTGGCATTCCCCACGCCATTCTTTTGAACCCCTCCCCTCCATGCTCGCTGTGGCATTCCCCACGCCATTCTTTTGAACCCCTCCCCTCCATGCTCGCTGTGGCATTCCCCACGCCATTCTTTTGAACCCCTCCCCTCCTGCTCGCTGTGGCATTCCCCACGCCATTCTTTTGAACCCCTCCCCTCCATGCTCGCTGTGGCATTCCCCACGCCATTCTTTTGAACCCCTCCCCTCCATGCTCGCTGTGGCATTCCCCACGCCATTCTTTTGAACCCCTCCCCTCCATGCTCGCTGTGGCATTCCCCACGCCATTCTTTTGAACCCCTCCCCTCCATGCTCGCTGTGGCATTCCCCACGCCATTCTTTTGAACCCCTCCCCTCCATGCTCGCCGTGGCATTCCCCACGCCATTCTTTTGAACCCCTCCCCTCCATGCTCGCCGTGGCATTCCCCACGCCATTCTTTTGAACCCCTCCCCTCCATGCTCGCCGTGGCATTCCCCACGCCATTCTTTGAACCCCTCCCCTCCATGCTCGCTCGTGGCATTCCCCACGCCATTCTTTTGAACCCCTCCCCTCCATGCTCGCCGTGGCATTCCCCACGCCATTCTTTTGAACCCCTCCCCTCCATGCTCGCCGTGGCATTCCCCACGCCATTCTTTTGAACCCCTCCCCTCCATGCTCGCCGTGGCATTCCCCACGCCATTCTTTTGAACCCCTCCCCTCCATGCTCGCCGTGGCATTCCCCACGCCATTCTTTTGAACCCCTCCCCTCCATGCTCGCCGTGGCATTCCCCACGCCATTCTTTTGAACCCCTCCTCTCCATGCTCGCCGTGGCATTCCCCACGCCATTCTTTTGAACCCCCTCCTCTCCATGCTCGCCGTGGCATTCCCCACGCCATTCTTTTTGAACCCCTCCTCTCCGTGCTCGCTGTGGCATTCCCCACGCCATTCTTTTGAACCCCTCCTCTCCGTGCTCGCTGTGGCATTCCCCACGCCATTCTTTGAACCCCTCCCCTCCCATCCATGCTCGCTGTGGCATTCCCCACGCCATTCTTTTGAACCCCTCCTCTCCATGCTCGCTGTGGCATTCCCCACGCCATTCTTTTGAACCCCTCCTCTCCATGCTCGCTGTGGCATTCCCCACGCCATTCTTTTGAACCCCTCCTCTCCATGCTCGCTGTGGCATTCCCCACGCCATTCTTTTGATTCCCCCCCTGAACCCCTCCTCTCCATGCTCGCTGTGGCATTCCCCACGCCATTCTTTTGAACCCCTCCTCTCCATGCTCGCTGTGGCATTCCCCACGCCATTCTTTTGAACCCCTCCTCTCCATGCTCGCTGTGGCATTCCCCACGCCATTCTTTTGAACCCCTCTCTCTCCATCGCTGCTCGCTGTGGCATTCCCCACGCCATTCTTTTGAACCCCCCTCCTCTCCATGCTCGCTGTGGCATCCCCACGCCATTCTTTTGAACCCCCCCTCCCCCCTTCTTTACTTCTCCCACCTCCTTCACCCCACTCCGCTACCATACCCCCATGCGACCACCCCCCCCCCCCCCCCCCAAACACACACACACTCCCATTTCGACCCCGTCATAGCTGCACCCACTGTGAGCAGTCAACTTCAGATCGTCACACGCTAAGCCACCAGGGGCAGATATCATGCCACCGTGTCACTGCACTGGCGCGTTCAGTGAAGCCTCTTCCAGTCCGACGTACGCAGGAGATCACGTACTAAGTCCCCCCAGTTGACAGCAGTAGTTATCTAGTCACAGAGCCTGACAGAGTGAGCGTCTCCCCTATTTGAGGTTTCCCACCACGTGCAACCCGGCGATCAACGCTGTGAACTTGTCGGTACTGACACTCTTGACACCAGCACAACACGCTGTGCACGTGGAGGGAATTTAAAAAAAAAAAAAAAAAAAAAAAAGAAAGGTGAGGTCGCACACCGGAAGCAGGTCAGCCAGGACTGTTCCGAGAACTGTTTTCTTTTTTTTTTTTTTTTTTTTATGTTAATGGCGATCATTGAGGATGATGAGGGTAAAGATCACGCCACGTTTGAACCGACGTCACAGGGCTGCAACGATGCTTCTGGTCATGAGCCTTCCCCACAATCGTCCAGAACGAGCGTTGCTCTCATGAAATTCTGAGCCGCGCTCTCTCACAGACGCATCCCCGAAGTGGCCGAATCTCAAAACCAGTGGCACAATTCCACTGTGGGAGGCAGCCAGCACTGCCAAAAAAGTACCACATGTTAATGCCTGTGAAAGACTTGAACTTACGACCTCGCCTTCAGTCCGCGATGCCGACCTCTACACCCCAGCGGGTTGTGTGGTACATGTACTTATGTCTTCTCGGTCAGACATAAGAGTTCACGGCATAACACGTTTTTAACGATATTCGCGTAAAATACCACTGTATATATGTATCTATAGTCCAGATTCAAAGTAAAAAAAAAAAATTCCGCCAGATCACAGTTCATAAGAAAATGTCAATTTGTTTAACTGAAAATGTTGTTTGAAAAGACAGTTACAGGTTTACTGTCTTTTTTTTTTGTGTGTATGTTGGTAACATTCATTCATGGAATGAAGGACTGGCTTGAAATTTCTCCTTCTGTCAAGTTAGGCTGTTGGTGCTTGTAAAAGCCGAGAAAAAGCCAAGAGTCAGAGACTAACGCGCGCGCGCGCGCGCGCGTGCACACACACACACACACACACACACACACACACACACACACACACACACACACACACACACACACACACACACACACACACACACACACAGAAGGGAAACCGAAGCAGGACGACTGAAGACACAAACTTTGGTAATCTACATGACTTTGAAAGAGTGACCGGGGAAGAATTAGGATAGGAGTGAAAGAGTTCACCAGAAAATACCAATCAACTAATTAACCCGTGCCAAGAGAGTACGCTGCTGCTGCTGCCAACAGCAAACGTCTGTCGGCCCACACATTCCAGCGAACACGCATAAAAGACAATGACACGAGTTCTCGCCCCAAAAATTATCTGTGGGTAAAAGAGAAATATGCTGTACGCGGGTGTACGGTAGAGATGGGAAACAAGTCATTTAGGAAGACACCACGATGGAAAACCTCGTCCTCCCAACACACAACCTAAAAACAAAACAAACAAACAAACAAACAAACAAGCAAAAAACCCAACAAAGCCCTCAGTGACGCTGTTTCCTTTTTTACAAACATCAGCTAAATATGCCGTGCGATTTTCTTTTGCTCTGTCTAATGTACAACGAGTTTTTAAACCGACTTTCCTCCTCTCTTTTTTGTAGGCAGGTGGTGTTGGGCGTTGGAGATGGAACATTTATGTGGAGGGTGGTGAGATAAATGAGGAGGGTGGTGAGATAAATGAGGAGGGTGGTGAGATAATGAGGAGGGTGGTGAGATAAATGAGGAGGGGGTGGTGAGATAAATGAGGAGGGGGGTGAGATAAATGAGGAGGGTGGTGAGATAAATGTGGAGGGTGAGTGGGGGAGGGGGGAGGAGAAAGGGCTGTTAGAACTACAAACAAAACAAGCAAAGGGTGAACATTTTAATTAGCATCTATAAGCCCATAGTTCACACAGAAACGGGACAGACAAGAGATTCCCACAGAACATGACATTGACAATCAAGCCTCAACACACTACGCACAGTGATAGTCTTTGTGTAGCTTTCACTGGCTCAACTCATTTTGATGAACATTCTCTCTGCGCCGGCGTAATTATTAAGACTGGCCCGCATACACTTATCTTACGATAAAACATAATACTATAGTAAACATAATAATATGATAATAACATTAGAAACCAAGCATCAAGATTTTGTTTCGGAACCACTCTGACTAAAAGCCTTACGCGTGTCATATCTGAAAACACGAACGACGATGGTTACGCAAGTCGTAAAGGTTGCGAGCAACTGGCCTTATAGCAGGTAATCCGACTTCCTCACGTCTCTCAGTCAGTCAGTCTACCTCCTCTCAATATCTCTCTTCATTCCCCACCTTCCCCACCATCCTCCACTCCAATCGTCTGTCGCCGTGCTGGAGGGTGGAACTCACCAGAAGTAGGGGATGAAGAGGATGTTGAAGCACGACACGGAGATCTGCAGGTATTGCCAGTCCCTGATCAGGTAGGCCAGCAGCAGGAT
>JADBJO010027691.1:0-10000 GCA_016801955.1 Conus betulinus
TACATTGCGAAACAACTGACCTGTGGTCAGGCGTGGCCATGATGAAGACCGTGACCATGGTGTGCAGGGCGGCAGGGACGCCAATCAGACAGACCAGGAAGTACTGCAACTTCTGGAACCGCCCGAAGGAGTCGATCTCCAGCAGGATGTCATCGAACTTCATGCTGACACCGTTGGGGGTTGGGTGTCGTCTGCACACACACACACACACACAACACACACACACACACACACACACACACACACACACACACGCCACACACACACACACACACACACACACACCACACACACACACACACACACACACACACACACACACACACAACGCACACACACACATATACATACACACACTCACACACACACACACACACACACACACACACACGCACGCACGCACACGCACGCACGCACGCACGCACGCACGCACGCACGCACGCACGCACACACACACACACACACACACGCGCGCGCTGCGCGCACACACACACACACACACACACACACACACACACACACACACACACACGAGCGCGCATGCACACATTCACGCACGCACGCACCCACCCACACACACACACACACCACACACACACACACACACACACACACACACACACACACACACAGCGCGCACGCACGCACACACACAGACACACACCACACACACCACGCCACACACACGCACACCACACACACACACACACACACACACACACACACACACACACACACACACACACACACAGGATTCATTATTGAAACCTGGAAGGATTTTTTCATATTGGATTTCATATGGGACAAAAAAAGGAAACAATTATCGATATTTGCAATAGAGGTAAGAACAATTTGTTAGATATTAGTCTAAGGCATAGACTCGAAGTCAAATTTTTACACGCACCAAACGAACACAGGTCTTCAGTGAGACAGAATCTTATGACCCATAATCATTAGTCTGTCACGTCCTATCCACTAATGTCTTTGATCAGCAGCAGAAGGGAGTAAGAGGGGTCCTTTAGCTTCAGAAACGCTGCGCTTTTCCTGCGCAGATTGTAGAGTAAGGGACATGGTATTGATGGCATGGTACCCCACTGAACATAAAGTGTTACCATTGTCTCTTTCTCTTCCGTTCCCTCCCTTCTGATCCCTCCCTCTCTTCCTTCCCTTCCCTCCCTTCCATTCCCTCTCTTCCATTCCCTCCCTTCCATTCTCTCCCTTCCATTCCCTCCCTTCCATTCCCTCCCTTCAGCCTTCCATTCCCTCCCTTCCATCCCCCTTCCATTCCCTCCCTTCCTTCCCTCCCTTCCATTCCCTCCCTTCCATTCCCCCTTCCATTCCCTCCCTTCCATTCTCTCCCTTCCAGTCCCTCCCTTCCATTCTCCTCCCTTCCATTCCCTCCCTTCCATTCCCTCCCTTCCATTCCCTCCCTTCCATTCCCTCCCTTCCATTCCCTCCTTTCAGCGACAAGAGTAGAAACAGAAATTACCTGGCCGCCAAATGAAGGAATACACAAATTACAAAACAAACGCAGCGTGTTTCAACCTACTGTGTAGAAACCTTCTTCAGGAAGGACAAATGAGAGTCAATACAATAAAAAGAAAGAATGAATGTTTCTATTTGTCGTGCCTGAAGAAGACCTGATAGGTCGAAACGCGTTGTATTTGTTCGTTTTATTTTTTCTTTCGTTTGACGGCTCATTTATTTGTTCCTTCGTGTGGTGGATCACTAATTCTGTTTTAGTTTTGCTCTTGTTTCAGTTTTCCGCCGTCAGTCAGCCCACTGTGAGACTTTTTCTGTGACAGTTAAATGTGCACACCATGTCTACAGTGGGCGGCTTCGGGGATGAGGGAGGATCAGGGGTGTGTGGGGGCGGGGGAGGCAGTGAGGGGCGGGGGGCAGGGGCGCGGGGGTGGGGGTGGGTGGTGGTGGTGGTGGGTTGGGGACTACACAGTAGTGTCACAGGGATCCTGTACTACAAACTTTCGGACAAGTCTACAATTTTATTGGACTCATCCCCCAAAGACATCCAGAGGGGCGGGGTGGGGTAGGGTGGGGTGGATAAATATCATTTTCCTGGAGTCTCACTACTTCCTGTTGCTCTCGTTGGCTTTGTGTCCACTTCCTTGTCAAAGCCTGGCTGACTGTGTCGACAACGTCAAGTTTGAAGCCACACACACGATAAACCACTGTGGGATGCATACGAAAAAAAACTACGTGCCGCCCGCCCGCGCTCGACAGAGGAAGACAACAAGATAGCAGACGCGGTTACATTAGAGGGCGGCCCAGCCAACTGAACAATTCTATCGTGCAAAAGAGTGGTGAGTGGTTGCCGGATGTGGCCAGTTGCCTGGACGAGCTAGCGAACAGGACATCGACAAAGGCGAAGAGATGGATAAGAAACGAGATACTTTCCCTGTCCTCTCGCCATCTTTTACTCATTCCAAAGCTATTGGAGGAAAGTTGGACTGGATTAGTGTGTTTGTGTGCGGCATTTTGTGCATGAGTCGTTACAGGGGATTCTTTTCTTTTTTTTTTCAAATTTCTTCCAGTGTTCAGAAAGTCAACCTTGGGGACATCCCTCATGGGGGAGCAAGAGTGAATCACAGTCCAGCTGGATGCATTACCAGGTTGTGACTGTGTTTCGTTCAGTCTGTTTTGTACTCCCAGTTCTTGTAGAACAGGAGTACTTTAGAATGGGAACAAAGAAATGCTGTCTGAGTATCTGTCTGTCTCTTTGTCTGTCTGTCCGTCCGTGGTCAAAATGTGGTTTACTCGCTCCAGACAAAACTACTGGGCTGATCTTTCTGAAAATTTGTAGCTATGTGCATTATGGGTCACAGACGATGCCCGATGTTTTATTTTACCGTATAGCCGTTACTAAAGGCTATAACGGCCCATAACGGTTTTTTCTTCTTTATGGAATATCTCAGAAAGTACTTGGCCGATCTTTCTGAAAATTGTAGTTAAGTTCATTATGGGTCACGGATGATGCCCGATGTTTATTACACCGTTATATCGGATACTAACGGCTATACCCTTAACGGTTTTTTTCTTCTTTATAGAATATCTCAGAAAGTACTTGGCCGATCTTTCTGAAAATTTGTAGGTATGTTCATTATGGGTCACAGATGATGGCCGATATTTACCAGAATAGCCGTTACTAACGGCTATAACGGCCCAAAACGGTTTATGGAATATCTCACGCGTATTCAAGATAAACTGGGAGTACTTGCACATGCTTTGCATCTTGTGTGTTTGTAATGTCGAGAGTACACCACTCAGAGCTCTACCAATACCCAAGTAGAACATTTCAGCAAAACATTCACTTACACGTTACCCCCAAACACATACAAAACACACACACACACACACACACACACAACACACACACCACACACACACACACACACACACATGCACTCTCTTTCTCTCTTTCACACACACACACACACACACACACACACACACACACACACACACACACACACACACACACACAGGCATGCGCGCGCTCAGACGACTGGCAAAATGGCGGTACTAAGAAAAGGTCTGCCTTAAGCACTGTCATTTGACATTTTTCTGTGGAAAACGTCGGTGGGAAATGAATGATGAAAAGAGAGAGAGAGAGAGAGAGAGAGAGAGAGAGAGAGGAGAGAGAGAGAGAGAGAGATTGTGAATGTGTATAGCTTGGTATATATATGTGTACGCGAACGTGCGTGCGTGCATGTGTGCGTGCGTGCGTGCGTGTGTGCGTGCACACGCGCGCACGCGCGTGTGTGTGTGCACATGCGCACTTGTGTGTGTGTATGTGTGTGCGTGTGTGTGCATGTGTGTGTGCATGTGTGTGTGTGTGTGTGTGTGTGTGTGGTGTGTGTGTGTGTGTGTGTGTGTGTGCGTGCGCGTGCGCGTGTGTGTGTATGACTGAATGCATGCGTGCGTGCGCACGTACGTGCGTCAGTGCATGCATATGTGTGTGTATTTGTGTGTGTGTGTGTGTGTGTTGTGTGTGTGTGTGTGTGTGTGTGTGTGTGTGTGTGTGTGTGTGTGTTTGCGCGCGCGAGTGCGTGCGTGCGTGCGTGCGTGTGTGCCTGTATGGGTGCATATGTGTTTGTGTGTAAGTGTGTTTCTGCGTGCCTATGTGCGTGCTTGTGTGTGTTAGTGTGTTTTGTGCGTGTGTATGTGTGTGTGCGTGTGCGTGTGCGTGTGCGCGCGTGCGTGTGTGTGTATGTATGGCAGAGGAAGGCGCGTGTGAGAAGGGGAGTGGGATGTCATCAAAGGTGAACACCAACGAACCCAACACTGAACAAAAACCCGCAGTAATGAGTGTCACTCGTGGGGATTCCAATAGTGGTGTGTGACCTTGTGAATCAGCTGTGTGTCAATGTGCAGACAGCCATTACATACTTGTTGGTCTTGTTGTTTTAACCCTTTCCGTGTCACTTTGACAATACGACAGCGTCTTGCGTAACAGTCTGTCTGCTTACAGGGCGGTGTGAACTCTCTCATATTTTCAGTGTATCTAGGTTACTGTTTGTGGAGAGACAAGTCCATCCACCAACATGACGTTGTTATCCCTCTCACTGTTAGTGTTTCAAAGTGAGGTGAGGGCAGGCAGAGATTGAAACAAACCTACAAGAAAAATTTCTGTCCTGCTGAACGAAAGAGACAAACCAATTACAAGACAAAGCACGACGCGTTTCGACCTCTTTGGTCTTCTTCAGGCACGACACAGTTTTTTTTGTACCTATCTCCCCAAACTGGGCAAACATCCATATTACGCCCAGTTTTAGGAGATAAAAGGATTGTTCGTTCTTCGTTTTCGTGGTCTTGAATGTTTGTTTCTCGTGCCTGGAGAAAGCCAAAGAAGTCGAAACGCGTCGTGCTTTTTCTTTTGATTAGTTTGTCGCTTTCGTTCGGTGGAACAGTAATTTTTCGTTAAAGTTTTTTTTTTCTGACTGTTACCCTGAGTCGCTGTTCGCTGATGACAACTTGTCCACCTGCACACCAGTGTTGACTCTTTCACTGCTAGCCCAAGTCTTAACTTGTTGAATGCCGATCTGTCTACCTACATGACAGTGTTAACCCTTGACTCTTTCACTACGTCATAACTTGTTGAATCCCGATCTGTCTACCTATATGACAGTGTCAACCCTTGACTCTTTCACTGATAGCCAGATTCATAACTTGTAAAACGCCGATCTGTCTACCTATATGACAGTGTTAACCTTTCACTCTTTCACTTATCTTCTCGTATTCGGCACCCGGTAGCACATAAAAAAAAAAAAAAAACAAAAAAAACACACACAAAAAAGTAACGATTTTTTTTATCGTGCGCCGAATATGAGAAGATAAATAGTTTCTCGTCCTTCGTTTTTACTGTCCTAAATGTTATTTGTTTTTGCCTGACGAAGACCCAAGAGGTCGAAATGCGTAGTGTCTTGTCCTGTGCTTTGTTTGTGTATGTCCTTGGCGGTAACTAACCCCCCTGTCTTTCTAAAGTTTGCTTCATTTCCCGCTCCTCAGTCGCTCTGTCTTGAAACTAACATTACATTGTCAAGTCTTTCATTATTCGCCTACGTCGGTGCTTGTTCAGTCTGTCTGCCTTTATTACAGTGTTAACCCTTTCTCTGTCAGCTCATTTTTACTACTTGTTCAGTGACAATCGGTGCACTAACATAATGTTGTTAAACCTTTCATTCTTCGCTTAAGTCCCTGCTTGCTCAGTGATAGCCTGTCTATATTCATTACAGTGTTAACTCTTTCACTGTCAGCCTGTCCTTGTCATTCCTTGTTGAGTGACAGTCTGTCTATATTTGCAGTGTTAACACTTTCATTATTAGCCAATGTCACTGCCTCCTGACTGACAATATGTCAGTGAAGGTCCGTCTATCTTTATTACAGTGTTAACCCTTTCACCGTCAGTCATGAAGAGTGATAATCTGTCGACCGACGTTAGTGTCATTAACTCTTTCATTGTCATCTTAAGTAACTATATTCCTGACTGACTGCCAATTTGTCTACATACGCCACAGTGTTAACCTTTTCACGGTCATCCTGTCTGAATCGCTGCGTGGTGAGCGACAGCCTGTCTACCAATGGTATAGCATTGACTGCTTGATTGTCAGCCTGTCTTCGTCGTTGCTTGTTGAGACTTGTCATTGTCATCTACTCTGTCATTGTCCGCCTGCTTAAGTCATTGCTCGCTGAGACAGCCTTCTCTCTCTCTCTCTCTCTCTCTCTCTCTCTCTCTCTCTCTCTCTCTCTCTCTCTCTCTCTCTTCGCTCATGTGGATAATAGTGAAACGGATTTTGATAATTGATGTGGTCGAGAGGAAATGATTTATTATTACATTATTCATTACATATTCAGCGCTGCAGATGGGAAAGTATACTCCCCCCCCCCCCCCTCCTCCCATTGACATAAAGGCTTTTTGTGGGCCATTGTCAATACAAAAAAATGAACTCTGTGTGTGTGTGTGTGTGTGTGTGTGTGTGTGTGTTAGTGTGTGTGTGTGTGTGTGTGTGTACGAAACCTCCCATTAAGTCAGAATTGGTAAACCCCTGCCTCTCAGTCACGCCCTACTGACCGACAAAGTAGTAACGACTGCGAAGAGACTACATCAGTCCTAATGGACCTTTTGTGACACCCTCCACCCCCCCCCCCCCCCCCAATTGCTGTATGAGCGTGCCGCTCTACCCTAGGAATTCATCATCTGCATTGAAACGGATGTCGTTAGGCGGTCACTGACACGGATTTTGAGCTTGAAAAATTCTTTTTCTTTTTTTTTTTTTTTTTGCTTTCTTGCTTTTTTTCTTTTTTTTTTCTTTTTCTTTCTTTCTTTTTTTTTTTTTTTTTTTTTAGCTTTGGATCCCATGTGAAAAGGGAGCGGGGTAGTGGAAGGGTGGAGGGGGGGAGGAGGTGGGCGTGAGGGGGCGTGAGGGCGAGCGACAAGGGGGATGGGGGGGAGTGGGGTGGGGGTCGGGTGGTGGGTGGTTGGGGGAGGGGGGGCATGAGGACACGTGTAAGCTACAGAGATGTATTTCGAGCAACACCTGACTGAAGTTAGTACTCTTCTTTGCAGAAAAATAATGTTTTGTAGAATAAATAATGGACCCATTGTGAAGGGAGCGGGTAGTGGTATGCAAGGAAGAAGGGAGAAAAAAGGGGGAGAGAGGAAAGGAAAGGAGAGGCTTTTTTTCAGAAAAAAGAGGGCGATGGGAAAGCCAGGAGAAAAGAGAAAATTTTTTTAAATGAGAAGAAAGAGAAAGGGATGGGGGAGAGGAAAAAGAGGTGGGGGAAAAGTCGACGATTTTTTTTAAGAAAAGAACAGAAAAAGAAAAGAGCAGAAAGAAGAAAAGAAAAGTAGGGGAACCCTGGAGGAAAGAACAGAAAGGTTTCTGGGGGCCATTGAGAATCAAAAAAAAAAGTGAAAGCTAAGAGAGAAAAGGGAAAGTTAAAAGCGATAAAAAGATGGAAGAGCAACAACCTGAAGTTTAAACAAGGGAAAAGAGAAAAGAAGTTAGTACTAGGTTGTGAAAAAAGGGGTTGGGAAGAGAGAGGGGGAAAGGGCGAAAGAAAGGAGAGGAGAGTGTGACGAAAAGAAAAAAATAACAAACTTAAGTAGAAAAAAAAGAAGGAGGGAAAGATAAGAAACAGAAAAAAGAAAGAAAAGGAAGAAAAGAGAAGAGAAAACAAAAAAGAGGGATGGAAAAAACTAAACGAAAAGGCAGTCTTTTGTTTAAGAAAAAGGAAAATAAAAAAGTAAGAGCGAAGACCCGAAAAGAAAAGAAAAATACCCCCCACGAAAAGAAAAAGAAAAAGAAACATTGAAAAAAGAAGAAAGAGCTTGTTTTAAAAATTCTTTTTTTTTTTTTTTTGTTGTTTTTTTTGAAAGAAAAAGAACTTTTGGAGAGGATCCCGAAAGAAAAGAAAAAAGAAAGAGGAACGCGAGAAAAGCAAAGCAAAAAAAAGAAAGAAAACACAAACGAAAAGACAAAAGAAACCGAAAAAGAAAAGACGAGGAAAAAATTGACAAGAAGAGAAAAGAATGCGAAAAAAAAGAAAGGAAAGAAAAAAGAAACAGAAAGAAGAGAAAGAAAAGAAAGAAGAAAAAGAAGAAAAAAAGAAAAGAAAGACACGAAAAGATAAGAAAGAAGAAAGAAAAGAAAAGCAAAAAGAAAGAGGAAAAAAAAGAAGACAAAAAAGTGAAAAAAAGAAAAGAAAAAAAAGAATGGAAATGGAAAAAAGGACAAAGGGGAGCGAAACGAAAAAAAACGAGAGAAGAAAGCAAAAGAACAGAAAAGGAGAAAGAAAAAAAGGGAAAAAAGTACGAAAGAAAAGGGGAGGGAAAGGAACGAAAAAGAAAGGAGGAAAAAAAAAAAGAAAGGAGGCAAGGAAACGAAACTAAGGTAAAAAAGAAAGAAAAAAAGAAAAGAAGGAAAAACGAAAAAGGAAGGGAGGAAGAAAAGGGAAAAAAAGAACATGCAAGAAAAAGAAAAAAAAGAAAAGAAGAAGAAAGAAGGGAAAGAGAAAAAAAAGGAAAAAGGAAAAAGGAAAAAGAAAAGGAAGAAAGAAAGGGAGGAGAAACTATGTAAGAAAAAAAGGGAAGAAGAAAAAAACTAGAAACGAAAAAAAAGAAAAAGAAAAGAGAAAAACGAAAAGTGCAAAGAAGAAGAAAAGGAAAAAGAAAGAAAAGGGAAAAAAGAAAAGAAAAGAAAAAAAGAAAAGATGTAAGATGACATGCAGCCTAGATTGTTTCCCCTGGCAACACAAGCTAAGTTCGTGCCGCTCCGGTGACTAATGTAAAATAATAACCGTCATGCACTCCAGTCTGTATAAATGCAATTTTCACCCTCCACTGAACCGCTATGGAATCGAGGTTCAGAACTGATAGGGACTAGATGGATATTTCCCGGAAGAAGAACAGCTCAATTGCCAAGCAACTATGTTTCCTTTCATTTATTTATTCATTCATTCAATTGTTTATTTATTTATCTATTTTTGTCTATTTATTCATTTATCCATTCACTCATTTACTTATTCATTCCTTTATGTGTTGTTTACGTAATGTTTATTTGTTTATGGAATATTTATCTATACATTTCATATCTTAATGTAAACACAGCTCCGATTTGGTACGCTTTTGGTTATGCTTTAATATACAGATCTTATAAAAAGACATGATTTTTACAAACAAGCTTTTCAGGAAATGAAATCTGAACAAACACAACATTAATATCACAGATTTTTGTTTTGATGTTTGGTAAAAGCACGTAGTCCTGGAAGAACATTTTGTAAGCGAGCTTTTTCCTCCTAGGAAATAGAATCTGAACAGACCTTTAGGAGAATTTGTAAGCGAGGTTTTTCCTCCTAGGAAATAGAATCTGAACAGACCTTTAGGAGAATTTGTAAGAGAGGTTTTTCCTCCTAGGAAATAGAATCTGAACAGACCTTTTAAAATCTTCTCTTGTGTCTTTCTATGTATGCTGTTGTGATAAGCAGACGTTTTCAAAAATATTACCGGGAAGCTAAAAATAAACAAACACCTAATCAATTATTCCTACTTTCTCCAGGCAAACGAACAAACAGAAATACTCGGGGTTTTTTTCAACCACACAGATTTTTCTGATCTTTTCATCTATGTAAAAATAATCAACACGTTTTATCGTCTTTCTTGTGGCTGTCAATGACACGCGCTGATGGCTCGCCGAGTTGTGTTAACAGACAAAGCTATTATGATCGGTGCATACAGCTGTCTGCTGACACCAGAGGGGCGCTGTAAGGGTTTAGCTTAGCCTCCCATTTCATTCAAAGTATTTAAAAAAAAGAAAAAAAAATCGAAAGAAGAAGAAGAAGAAGAAGAAGAAGAAGAAGAAGAAAAAGAAGAAGAAAATAAAGACAGAAACCTTCGCATTTGTGCATTGCGAAATTGTCTCTCACTAGGATCTTGTACAGCTGGAGAGCAGCCAAGGTGCATGCAATAAAGGAAAAAAAAGAA
>JADBJO010027691.1:12500-15000 GCA_016801955.1 Conus betulinus
AATATCCCAATGAACGTGGAAACATCCCAATGAATGTCAAGTCGAAACATCCCAATGTACGTTAAGTCTAAATATCCCAATGAACGTCAAGTCTAAACATCCCAATGAACATCAAGTATAAATATCCCAATGAACGTCGAAACATTCAAATGAACGTCAACTCTAAACATCCCAATGAACGTTAAAGTCTAAATATCCCAATGAACGTCCAAACATTTCAGTGAACGTCCAAACATCCCAAATTGACGTCCAAATATTCCAAGGAACTTCAAACATTCCATGGATCAGTTCTATCTAAAACCAACGATTGTTCAAACATTTTAAAGGATCAATCCATCCCTAGCCCCCACCAACGGACGTCCCAGCATCGTGGTGAACATCCAAACATTCCATAGATCAGTTCCATCTTCAAACCAAAGAAAGTCTAAGCAACGATGAGGATGTCAAACATGTCAATAGATCAGTTCTATCCTTAACCCCGTTTGGTTCAAACATTCCAGTAATCATGTCCATGCTCTACCTACTGAACTATGCCGTTCCGAAGTTTCCAAGGATCACCTCAAAGTCAACTAATGAACGTGAAAACATCCAGATCATCATTTCTGTCCTCAAACTAACGAAGCAAATGCAGACGTCCGGATAAGAAGTTCCATCCTTCAAGCTAAGAAGCATTCCAGCCTCAACACCCCAACCAACGGATCCATTGTCTGACCAACGAGCACCCAAACATCACATAATACTAATCGGTTCCATCCTCAATCGATGAATACCCAAACATCCCAATAGATTTGTATTACCCGCAACCAATGAAAATCCAAACATCCTGACACATAAGGAAAACCCTCAGCCAATAAAGGTCCCAATAACCAAAATGTTTCATTATTGACCAATGAAAGTCTGAACTCGATGGAACAGCTTCATGCTCAACCAATGAGCGCCAAAACATCCCACGGATCGGTTCCACTCTTAACCCGCGAACATTCAAACACCAAGCAGGCCCAGATGCTCCAGTGATCTGTCCCATCCTATAACCAGTGAACATACAAACATCCCAGTGAACGCCCTAGTATGCAACTGGATCTGTCCCATCCTATAACCAATGAACTTACAAACATCCCAATGAACGCCCTAGTAAGCTAATGGATCCGTCCCATCCTAAACCAATGAACATTACAAACATCCAATGAACGCCTTAGTAAGCTAATGGATCCGTCCCATCCTACAACCAATGAACATACAAACATCCCAGTGAAACCCCCTAGTAAGCAAATGGATCCGTCCCATCCCATCATACAAAACCAATGAATGCTAAACATCCTACACACATCCCAGTGAACGCCCTAGTAAGCAAATGGATCCGTCCCATCCTACAACCAATGAACATACACACATCCCAATGAACGCCCTTGTAAGCTAATGGATCCGTCCCATCCTACAACCAATGAACATACAAACATCCCAATGAACGCCCAAGCATGCAAACGGATCCCTCCCGTCCTCCTTCAAAGAACGTTAGAACATTCCAAAGAAATAGCTCCCTCCTCCACCAAAGAACGTCTAAACATCAGAAGGATGATGATTTTGATGATAATGATGATATTGATGATAATGATGATATTGATGATAATGATGATATTGACAACTATCTGGAGAGTAATGTTTTGCCCAGTTTGGGGGTCTATTGTCAGAAGTAGACATTTTTGTCGAAAATTCAGTGGTCTGTTTCGCACTGTGTGTGGCATAGGTGTTACATACATCTTATTTGTGTTCATCGTCGTCATTGTTATTCTTCCTCTTCTTTTTCAATTTGTCGTCGTCGTCATCATCATCATCATCATCATCATCATCATCATCATCATCATCATCATCATCATCATCATTCTTCTTCTTCTTCTTTTTCTTCTTCTTCGTCGTCGTCGTCGTCGTCGTCGTCATCGTCGTCGTCGTCGTCGTCGTCGTCATCGTCGTCGTCGTCGTAGTAGTAGTGTTGGCGTCGTAGTTGAAGTTGCTGTTGTTGATGTTGTTGTTGTTCATGTGGCTGATGTTTTTGCTGATGGTGGTGGTGGAGGTGGTGTTATCATCATCATCATCACCATCATCATCATCATTATTATTACTATTATTATTATTATTATTATTGTTGTTGTTATTATCATCATCATCATCATCATTATTATTATTGTTATTACCAGTGTTATGATTAATATCATTATCATTAATATTTTCATTGTTATCATTGTTGTTGTTTCATCATCATCATCATCATCATCATCATCATCATCATCATCATCAATAATACCACCTCCCCATCCTACTTAAAAAGACTGAACCTACCGTCGTTAACAGATGTGACAATCCACGCACCTCTTTAAAACGGCAAGCTGTATATCCTGGGCCAGGAAACGCCCCAAACTTGTATACACACAAACACTCCTGCAGCCACCCACACAACGGAATAACGAGCCACAGGTCTCCCCTCAGCCAAGCAGACTTGGGGCCA
>JADBJO010027692.1:0-10000 GCA_016801955.1 Conus betulinus
TTTAGAAGGTGTATCTTAAAGGGCTGTTTGAATGAGGTTTTTTTTTTTTCATGATTTGTGAGTTCACTTCAGTTGGTGGCAGCCCTTTTGCGGTCGGCTGGGCAGAGCTACATTCTCTGTCAGCCTGCATATTCGTCGTCTGTTTAACGGCTGCCTTCAACGTATTGATTACTTTCTTGT
Organism: Conus betulinus; assembly: GCA_016801955.1. NCBI lineage: Eukaryota > Metazoa > Mollusca > Gastropoda > Neogastropoda > Conidae > Conus > Conus betulinus. The sequence continues at coordinate 181 of JADBJO010027692.1, forward strand.
CTATTGAGGGTTGTAAAGGAAAACTTGATGAAAGCAAAAGACCGATGACGGCAAAACGCTTTTTCGTTCACTGTGACATTGCATTGACCATTGATCTCTGTCAGATCTTTTTTTTTTCTCTTTCTGCCATGCAGCCATTTTTCTTTTCCCACCAATCAGGGCGCACATGTCCCAGGGTTCTTCCGTGCATTCTTTTACCATCTGGAGGTTAGCGAAAGTTCTGCTCTCAAGTTAAGGAAGGTGGAGGAGGCGTTTGACATTGGTGAAAATGAACAAAAATTAGGCAGTTATGTCAGAGACCTTTTTTTTTTTTTTTTTTGACTTTCAGCTGGGGGAGAGGGAAGGAGAGGATGTTGGGTTTAGGGGGGGGGAGGGGGGGGGGTGGTGGTGGAGAGTTCCCAATGGGACCAGCCCAGTTTGTCTTGAGATGCACCAGTCTTGGTCAAGATTGTTCACCCTTGGGTGCTAGCTGCACGGAAAATTGGGAGAAGAAACTGTGTTTGTTTCTGTTTGGGGGGTTAACTGGGTTGGGTTTTTTTTTTATTATTATTTGTTTAACATTAAGAAATACTAAAAGTGTAAACACCAAATCATTGGGGAGAATCTCAGCACTGTATTGTGTTTGGTTTGATGTCTTGATGGCAAAAGTATGTTTTGGAGGAATAAAGATTTACTTTGGGATTTTATTTTGTTTTGAGGCATATTTTTTTCACCGAGTTATTATCAGTGTCGTGATGAAAACATTTCCAGTAATAACGCCCACATACAGAATTTAACTAATGATGCTGTCATCGCTCACATCTTTGTTGAGGAGTTTGGGAGAGAGCAGAAGACGTGTGCATGTCTGCTGGAATGGGTAAGAAAATGGTGATATGTATGGTCATTCCAGACATTTTGCCGTTCTCTCTTGGTCTCTTCAATTCAAATCATGTATACAGCCCAGCCAGCCATTTGCAGCTGACAGTCATGCACAGAGCAGCTGTGGTCACAGGTGTGGGCGCCCTATGCTAACAGCAGCACTTTATCCTTATATCAGTCCCCAAAAGAGCATTTTGCATATATTTTCGGCACTTTTATCGAGTAATCGAGTTTGTTGTAATTAACACACCAAGTACCAAATCACTGCAAAGAAAACGACATTTTAACAGAAAACACGATTTCTGTAGTGAAACAGAATAATGAACCCCCCCCCCCCCCCCCCCCCAGCCCCGCCATTCTCTCACCTGATGAGTGAATGCACACACCATTGAGTCAGTGCTTCTATCTGCACTTGAACCATATCCCTGAGAGAGAAGGGAGTGGGAGAGAGAGAGAGGGAGAGGGAGCCTGCGTGCTGGTAAGTAGGGTAAACAGCATCTTCCGTTTTGTGTGAATTTTGCTGAGGGTGCGCTCTAGCTGGAAGTGGCTCTGTGGTGGGACAGCACGTGCCATGCATGCGGCTATGGGAAGGAATGAGTAAACCACTTCCACAGGGGAGTGTGCATTGCTGTCAACATACAGTCAGCTGTTGGCATAAGGCACCCACACAGTCGTATATGCCATGAGCTTGCTATGTTAACGATGGAACACGTTCATAGTTGCTTCTCCTGCTACAGCAACATATCTACGTTCAGCAGATGGAACTGTCCGCTAAACGAGATTCTTTTTAGGACAGGCCTACCGGTAGATTTTTGAAGGAAGAAAGATTTTGGATCCAAGAACAGAAACCTATATATATATAGATATCCTCCCTTGTCACCGGGGATAAAGTGCAATGTATTACAAGTGTCTACAGCAATGCACAGTTCCTTTACAAGAAATGAAAGATGGGAAGCACTGAATTGAAGAACCATGATCACTGCCACCACCACTACCACCACCAACAACAACAACAGAAGGGGGGAAAATGAAAAATAAAAATTATGAAAAAAGGGAAGAGTTAAAAAGCAGATGGAAAAGGGGACAGAAATAAATCAAGGAAATTGAAAAAAAAAAATGCTCTAAAGAACAAAAACAGACCAAATCATGAAGTGAGAACTCCACGCTCTTGTGGGACATCATTCTGTCACAGATGTATTCAGTGGGGAATTCTCTCTCTCTCTCTCTCTCTCTCTCTCTCTCTCTCTCTCTCATCTCCAGTAACGCCTCCTCTCTCCCTTGTCATTCTCATCGTCCACACCCTGCACCTTCTTCACCTCATTCTCCATCTGCATATTCAGCAAAGACACCTTCTTCACCTCATTCTCCAACTTTATATCCTGCAAAGGCGCCTTCTTCACCTCATTCTCCATCTGTATATCCTGCAAAGGCACCGTCTTCACCTCATTCTCCATCTGTATATCCTGCAAAGGCACCGTCTTCACCTCATTTTCCATCTGTATATCCTGCAAAGGCACTGTCTTCACCTCATTCTCCATCTGTATATGCAGCAAAGGCGGGCTTAAGGGTGGTGCAAGGTTGAGTTAGGAGCAGAGAAAATGATTGATGGATAGGGAGACAGGCTCTGGTGTGTGTGTGTGTGTGTGTGTGTGGTGTGTGTGTTCCCTTACTCTCTCTCTCTCTCTCTCTCTCTCTCTCTCCCCACCCCACCCACACACACACACACGTACACACACATACACAAACACACACGCGCGCGCACACACAGTCTTAGCCTAATAGGAGGTTGGAGCAGGGAGATAAGAAAGTTCATCTGCATTATGATCTATGAAACAGCCCGCAATTTCAGGCAAGAAGATTAGAACCGACCCGAAGGCCAAATAACGGCAGTTCCAGCTGGATCTGGCCGAGAAGGGGTTAAAGTGACCTTTCCCAGGGTCGAATTTTCTCACCTAGTGGTCCTCCCGTTACGATATAGATAAGATCCCTTCCCGTCCAGAAGGTGCTGGTTCGAATCCCGGCCGTACCAGGAAAAGAAATGAATGTGACAGCAGAGGGGCATCCTGGGAGTTCATGACCTGACTGCGGCCTGGACCCCCTGGTGTGTAAAGAGTTCAGTGCCGAAAACGCTTGTGTAAGCGGGGCTGAGAGAGGGTGGGGGGTAGGATCTCCTCTGAAAACCTGCTGTAATGTAATGCTCTCCCTTTGAAAAAAAAAAAAAAAAAAAACACCGGCCACAAAGACCGGAGCCACGAACTACTTCAGAGATATGCCCAGAGTGAGGAAAACATCTCTCTTTTTATTGCTTTTTGTGAGTGTCGAAAATGTTTGATTACCACCCACATCGAAATTTTAACTTCTCATGGAAAATTACGTTTAGAAAAAAAAAGTAAATAAATTGTGTGAATTAAACTTTTTTTTTTTTTTTATTCAGTTATGGAGAATATACACAGTGTGGAAATGAGATGGGCAGTCGTGTCGACACCTGCTGTGAATATACCCAATCATATAAGATTAGAGACTCTGACTGAGGAATAGAACATTTAGAATTTAAATGGGGAGGGCAGCGAAAATGAAAACGTTCATGTTGTTAAAATCTATCTGAACGTTTAGAAATCTAGAATGGTTAAACAACAACAACAACGACGACGACAACAACAACGACAAACAACAACAGAGAGAGACAGAGAGAGAGAGAGAGAGAGAGATGAAATCTGTCTAAGCTTCCTCAGTTCATTTATGCGTTAATCGTGTCACATTCATGACCGTGTGGGCTTTCCGTCTTCTTCTTCCTCGTTCGCCTCCCGTTAGATGAGCAGTCCGGTGTCCTCGATGAAGGCTGCCGTCCACCGCAGCTCCTCCAGGGTGCCGTACAGCTTGGCTGCCACTGCTGTCGGTGTTGGCCAGTACTTCCTTCTGGATGCTGCATGCGTCGCACGTCTTGAAGGATATGGTCGGTTGTCGTTGGTCCCTCACCACAAGGGCACTCTCCACTCTGTCCCATGCCAAATTTTGTGTGCATGTGCTGGAGCAGGCGATTGTGTCCAGTCCTCGGGGTTTCCAATCTGTGGATGACAGACAGATTTCGTCATCACCATGACACTATCACGCTTTCCAGGAACAGATCTGCTGTCGCCCAGACAGCGGTTGTCATGAGGAGAAAAGCATAGCCAGAAATGTCAAACGAACGGAGCGTTCTGTTTTCCCCCCAACTAAACTGACTTCGACATCTGATGCTAAGAGGAAGTGGCTAAGAAATAAAATATCCCTGCGTCAGTGTTGTGTGTGCGCGAGTGTGTGTGTGTGTGTGTGTGTGTGTGTGTGTGTGTGAGAGAGAGAGAGAGAGAGAGAGAGAGAGAGAGAGAGAGAGAGAGAGATTCGACAAGGACATTTTCTCCGTTCTAAATTCTGTGATTATAAAACACTGGTTTCCTCACGAGTTCCCCAAGCTCTTACAGTTAACATTGTAGAAAACAAATAAGAACAAAGCATCTCTAAAAGCATCAATAACTTTTGTCCAAAATGCATTTAATTAAAAGAAACAAAAAGTAATTCTGCTCCATATGAAGAAGCGGAGAGTCAAATGATTTAAGTCTCCCATTTGTGTGTGTGTGTTTTTTTTTAATGTTACGGATCCAAATTAATGTTATTGAACAGACAAAAGTTATCAGTTCTGGTAATCTGAGACCATCGTTTATCATCTTTCATGTGCAGTTTTGCTATTCATTTGTCGTTTGTTTTTTTTAAGTCCACATTAAATACGTTATTTCACACACACACACACACACCACACACACACACGCACGCACGCACGCACGCACGCACGCACACACGCGCACACACACACACACACACACACACACCACACACACGGACGGGGGAAAGGAAAGGACGGGGGGGGGGGGGGGGGGGGGGGGGGGCAATCGGGGATCGGGGGGAGAGGAGACAATCCGGGGGGGGGGGGGGGGGGGGAACAATCAGAGGGCAGTGGAGGAGGGTGGTAATCGGAGAAAGAAAATGGGAATTGACAAGACGGCATTAGAATGTAATTATGTTTAATCCTTCACTTGCAGTATACGAGGACCAGTTTAAGTCCGTCTTGAAAACAAACCATTACTAATGCCTGTCCACAGTCAAACTTTTGCCCACTGATTCCAAAACTCATCACGTAGAAACCAGCAAAACTGTGCCAGTGTTCCCCGCTTGACGTTCAATGGAAACTCACCTCCTACAATTCTGTAGTATTTTGACCACCAAGGACTCCAAAACAAAAATGTCTATTATATCAATAGCAAAGTGACATTTTAAACATTTGGACATGAAACCATCTTGGTCACGACTTTTTTTTTTTCTTTAGCTATGTTCTTTAATGGTAAACATGCTTCTTCTAGTGTAATTTCATCAGCTCTTCTTTAATCTCTGTACTTCTTCAATCAAAGCTGACTGCCTTTAAAAAGTACACAAACCAGATATTACATCCTCTAAATGTGGCTCGCTCTCTCTCATAGCCCTGTTGCCAAGAAAGTCATTGATATGTCGCTGTCAAATGAAAGCAATTCTTTGTCTTTTTACATGGTACGATTTTCTTTCTTTCTTCTTCATCTTTTTATTTATTTATTTATTTATTTTTATTTTTTTTTTTTTTGCAACTGCAGCAAGAACATTTACTCTGATATTTGTCTGACCAGACTAGACTATGGCAATTCTCTGCATGATGGGTATCCAAAAAGAAGGCATAGTACAAAAGGTACAGAATGAGTGTGTTGAGAGAGAGAGAGAGAGAGAGAGAGAGAGAGAGAGAGAGAGAGAGAGAGAGATGGGTCCTGTCATACCTCTACAACAAACCCAACATTGGTTACCAACTGAAGCACGCATTCAATACAAACTGTTCTTCTTTTGCAATATTTTTTCTTTCAGTCTCCTGCAGCTGATATATTTTCAATCTGCTATCCGCTGTCACCATCTTGACCCCTCTGTTCTACAGATCATCTCATTTTATGTATTCCAACGATTGCTCAAAAAAAAAAATTTGGAGAAAATGTGTTTTTATTCACGGCTCTTCCCCCTTCGCAAGACAATGAGATTCGCGACCAAAAACTATTGGCTAATCAAAATCAAAAGCTGCATTACAGAAAGCGCGAGAACACATCTTTTTAGGCTGTGCAACACAAACTAAACACCCAGCCTCGTCACTTTTTTCTATATCTATCAAAGCGCGCGTAGAGAGGCAATTACTCACCTACGTTCATAGACCGTCTGTCCTGTTTTACTGATCATGCTTTGGGTACTTTTTTCACAGAGTATTTTGAATTTGTTATCATATATTGTGTACCATTTTGTCTGAGCCTTAGGATGTTATTGTGCATGACGTATTATTTGTATACCGCTACATTTTTTGTTTGTTTGTGTGTGTGGTTTTTTTTTTTTTTTCTTTTTGCTTATCTCCTTTTTTTAGTGATTTACTGGGCTGAATTTTTTGTATTCCACGATCAGTGAAGTGAGCATCTATACGTTGTGTATATGAAGCCCAATTTGCCCCATATATATCAGTTTACACTTTCTTCCTGTCCATCACTGCGAAGCGCGATGTCTCTGCTTTGAAGTGGGGAGGCTGTGCCATATATGACCCCACATTGTTTTTACTATCATCACCATCATCATTATGATATCATCATCATTATCATTATTGTTTTTGTTTTGTTGTTGTTAGTAGTAGGCCTGGTAGTAGTAGCAGTAGTGGTAGCAGCAGCAGCAGCAGCAGCAGCAGCAGCAAGAAACAGCAGCAGCAAAGCAGCGCAACAGTACTAGTAGTAAAAGTAGTAGTAGCAGTTGTAGCAGTGGTATCATCACCATCGTTATTATTGTTATTATCATAATCGCTAATAGTAATAGTGACATATTCGACCACATTAAGAATGTGATAATTAAATTTCAAGGCATTGTCAAATGCAACCCTCATATTTTTTTTCCCCATGGGTAGTAGGCAACTGTGGCTTTAACACTTTCTGTCGTCATGAATACATTTTGCAAGGATTGCGTAATTTTAACTTTTGAAGAGTGGACATCTAAATATTGGACTTGTACAACAAAAAAACAGAAAAAAATTATATTAAATCTTGTTGCAAACTTATGACAATAGAATACAGATTTCTCATCATCAGTAAACACATAAGAATGTAGAGCATCTCCTACAAATTACGAATAAAGTAAAGACATTGTAATAATCGAATAAGGAGGTTTAATCCAACAAGTATCCTGGCATACTCGAAAACCGCCGGGGATAATTTTGAGTTGGGAACTCTAACAGCATGGGAAAACAAAACTATTCCTCCCCTGAATCGACCCGTAGTCTGTTGCATAGGACCAACAGAGCTACCCATGACGTAAACTGGAAGGGCAGACCTCAGAGATAGGCCTGTCAGTGGGAACAGCTGACACTAGGCGGTTACAGAGACAACCCCCTGTATGCGCAGGTATGTAGAGCTATATTGCTCAGTCATATTGCAATCTGAGTTATCATGATGCCGCGGTGGTGCAAGCCCTCGCCCCAACTTCGCGTTGTGTGAAAAAGGACACGCTGGTGGACGTTTATGTTACATTGAGAGCAGACTGCCTTCATAGCAGCAGGACGATTGAGTGAGGGAAACTGGGGTGAACACGGGACTCTAGCTCAGCGGTCATTGACCTTTGACGGGAGCGAGTTGGTGCCACAGAATGTGAATGCAAATGTGCGTGCGGGTTAACATCCTTGGAGTGTGTTGACCTTAAGTAACAGACCGAACGTGTGTTGCCCACGACGCGGTGAGTTGTGTACCATCACATGTGTGGAAGAGTAACCAGAGTAACCAAAGATCATCATATATATATATATATATTGGCAGACTATATAATTACCAGATTTATTCGATAATTTTGAAATGTTGTGGTGATAAGCGACTCTCTCTCTCTCTCTCTCTCTCTCTCTCTCTCTCTCTCTCTCAGCCTGTAACAACATCATCTCTCTTAATCGTTTTTGACAGGAAAACCAGCCTTGTTTTATGAACAAGAATGTTGAAAATGAATAAGTGCTTGTGTACTTGAACATGACTGCCTCAAGAATCAAATTCAAATTTGTTCACCTCTAGGCTCTCTGTTGATGATACTATTATCCATCATGGTGACTGAGGCTTTAGTATCCTCTCAGTCTGTCTGTCTGTCTGTCTGTCTAAGCATTTTGTGCCAATAGGAGTAATTAATATTTTTGATATAATCAGTTCTATATAAGGTGTCGTACTGTTGATGTGTTAGTATCGTTAGTCCTTGAAGGGGCGAAGGCCAGAGGGAAAAGTGTCTTCTTGCTTTTCCATTATCTTTGAGAATAAAGATCCCCCCTCTCTCTCTCTCTCTCTCTCTCTCTCTTCTCTCTGTGTGTGTGTGTGTGTGTGTGTGTGTGTGTGTGTGTGTGTGTGTGTGCCTCTGTCTCTTGCTCTGTGTGTGTGTGTGTGTGTGTGTGTGTGTGTGTGTGTGTGTGTGTGTGTGCCCTTGTCCTCTGTCTCTTGCTCTGTGTGTGTGTGTGTGTGTGTGTGTGTGTGCCCCTGTCTCTGTCTCTTGCTGTGTGTGTGTGTGTGTGTGTGTGTGTGTGTGTGTGTGTGTGTGTGTGTCCCCGTCTCTCTCTTTCTTTCATTCTTGCTTCCTGATTTCTTGATTCATTGTGTAGGTACTGGGGTAGTTCATTTCATATCTAGTTTATGTACCATTTGATTAACATTCATGCTCATCTTGACAGCTATTTTTATTTATCTGATCACTTCTCTGTCACTGTCTGTCTGTCTGTCTGTCTGTTTCTCTCTGTTTGCCTCAATCTCTGTCTCTTTCTCTGTCTCTCTATCTCTGTCTGTCTGTCTGACTGTCTATCTCTGTCTCTGTCTCTGCCTCTCTCTCTCTCTCTCTGTCTCTGTCTCTGTCTCTCTCTCTCTCTCTCTCTTCTAGTATGAAGTTAATCCAATGGTACAGTTCGACTTCATTGTCAGAATATTATTTAAAAACAAGTAACAGCCCTGATGCAGCCTTCCTATGACATTCCATATCATATCATATCATATCATATCATATCATATCATATCATATCATATCATATCATATCATATCATATCATATCATATACCAGTTATATTCTATATCATGTCATTTCATAGTAAATGTCACATGATATCATACATTATGTAATATATATAATGATAATATAAATCAAATTAATGATTTGGCTTACTGGCTTTACCAATGTTTTGCCTGAATATTTAGAGACTGTATATTTAGAGACTGAATATTTAGAGACTGTATGTTTTTTGTTTTGTTTTGTTTGTTTGTTTGTTTGCTTTTTCTCCAGTTAAAACTTAATTGCGCAGTTACTAACGAGAACTTTGTCTGGCAGATGTATTGCTTCCGCTGGGTCCATTGTCTGTTTTAGTGAATTCTTGAAATTCTGAATGTGTTACTGCGGTGGCGGGAGGATCATACAGATTGTTGTGCAAGTTAACAAAAATTGTTAGGAAAAAGTGCACTCACAAAAAGACATGATGAAAGGATTTGCCAGTGTAAACGGGTGTCTCCAGGTGTCACTTGTATTATCTTTTAATGTGAAAAGATTTTGGAGAGTTCTTCCATCATAATGTCCATGGAGAATGTAAGTCTCAGTCAGTGAGTCATGTCTGATGTCGCCCTCTAATCTCAGATACTCGAAGCTTGGAAGGTGCATATTGCTATTCATTTCTCCTCATAAGCCAGTTTACTCATTCCTGTAATCAGCATGGTGAATCCTCTCAGCACATTTTCTGCTAAATGTATACCCCCTGCATATCTTCTGTGCGGCCTATACATTTCCATGTTCTAGTGTTTGTCTAACTAATGATTAAAATAATGTAACCATAAATGTCTTTATTTGTAAACTGTATATAAAATGATTGATCGTGCCTGTTTTTTCCAT
>JADBJO010027692.1:15000-21025 GCA_016801955.1 Conus betulinus
TTTCCTCCATGTCACTGATTTGTTAATGGTATTTAAGTGTCACATTATGAGATGTTTAGTATTTTCACTGGCATTACATGGACCTGAAGGAATTTCCCTCGGAAGGAATCCTTCTGCAAAGCACTTTATAAATGCTATGTTATTGTTTTGATTATACAGATGAAAATGATGAAAATATCATTTCAAATTTTAAATGGAGGAGAAGGCTTGAGGGGAGGTGGGGGGTGGGGGTGGGGGTGCTTGGAATGGAGGCGAGCACATAGAAATGTTTGGGTTATCATCAACAGCATTCTCCATAGCCTTAACAGTATGCAGCTTCATGTGGGCTGTCCAACAGGGTGGATGTTCTGTTGTCTTCTATTTCCTTGCCAAACTCATGGACTCATCTGGCAAAGAAGAAGACTGCAATGCACACAAACGTGCCAGACTTCAGACGGTTTTCTTGGGTGGGTTGCTGAATCTCATTCTTGTGATGGGGTAGAGTTGAAAACACTCTTGATCATATTCCTCCATCTTGCAGGCAGAAGCTGTCATGGAAAGTTTTGTTTTTTTTCTTTGTGGAACGTTCCACAGTTTCGATGGAGGATGCTCCGATTGATATATGGCATGATAGTTTCCTTCCTGGAAGTGGTTCAAAAGATAACGGGCGAACGGTTCAAAAGATAACGGGCTAACGGTTCAAAAGATAACCGGCTAATGGTTCAAAAGGTTCAAAAGATAACGGCTAACGGTTCAAAAGATAACGGGCTAACGGTTCAAAAGATAACGGGCTAACGGTTCAAAAGATAACAGGCTAACATCCATTAATTAGCGATCAGCCCTCGCGGTTCCTTTGCATACATGTCCTCAGTCAGCTTTTGTTCATGCAGTCACCATCAGATACCATGACAACAGAAAGCATCTCCGCCCTGTGACATTTTTGATCGGAGAAACAATGTGACAGGAATCTGATGCTCTTTATCTCCCCTCCCCCCCCCCCCCCCCCCGCTCCCCCACCCTTCCCCTCGTTCCATCTCCCTCTCCCTCCTTGTCTTTCCCCTTCTTTGCTTCCTTTTCCTGCTACCACCCCACCCCCACCCCCCCACCCCCCCATTGGCACTCCATGGCATACATCTGAGGACGATGTCCTTGTTGGCATTAATAGTAAACCGCAGATCATGCGGCAGCGCTGTTTGGTTTGACAATGAAGGTGAAGCGGCTTACGACGCAGATCAAATGCCACTGCTGTTTGGTTTGACAATGAAGGTGAAGCGATTAGCAACACAGGGTGAAAACCGACAGCTGCAGTTCAGATCAAAGCCTGCCCTTCTGCTTACCCTGATGCAGCTCTCGGGACGATTCAGTCGCACAGTTACGACACAGGCCTTCGTTGATGGAGCGAAGTGGCAGTTTATAGGGAACTGTTGGTGCAGGTTTTGTTGGCAGGAACTTGTGCCATGATACAGGCCTTCGTTGATGGAGCGAAGTGGCAGTTTATAGGGGAACTGTTGGTAGTTACGATACAGGCCTTCGTTGATGGAGAGCGAAGCGGCAGTTTATAGGGAACTGTTGGTAGTTACGATACAGGCCTTCGTTGATGGAGCGCGAACGGCAGTTTATAGGGAACTGTTGGTAGTTACGATACAGGCCTTCGTTGATGGAGCGAAGTGGCAGTTTATAGGGAACTGTTGGTAGTTACGATACAGGCCTTCGTTGATGGAGCGAAGTGGCAGTTTATAGGGAACTGTTGGTGCAGGTCTGTTGGCAGGACTTGTGCCGAGTGTTGTCTCATGACAAGAGCTGGTGTGTGTGGAGGAGTGCAGGCTGGTGATTTTGAGGAAGGTGAAAATGTTTTGAGTGTGACGAGGAAGGTTGGACTGTGTGCGAACAGTGCTTGAATCACCAACTTTTTCTTGACGTTGATACGACGCTGAGGCACGTGATGAGCGGGAGGAGGTCACTGTTCGTAGGACAGGTGTGTTCCCTGATCTGTATGGCAAGACCAGGAGTCGCCAGACAGGAGGATAGGTCACTTGATTTGGGTCAAGTTAGTAAATATTTTTCAACCCTGGGGGTTGAAACGGAAAAGGTCGTTTTCCAAGCGACCGGAAAGTGGTCGATGATGTAGCACAGATAGAAGTCTGCTGCGGATTCTGTTTTGTTGTAAAATCGAATCCCAATGGAAAACCTCGGCGTCCAACAGTGGATCGAACCTACCTCCTGGAAGCTTGATTCCCATTGGAGGAATTTTTATGTAAGAAATATTTTCTGTGCGACTATTTAGTATTTCAAAAGAAAGAAGAAGTGAAATGCAATGCTTATGTGCTGTATATTCTAAGAAAAAAGGAAGTTAGTGGCTATTAATTCGTAGTGTTTTGTAAACATCTGACCGAAAAGTTGTTATCAGATTTATATGTGTGTTATTTAGTATTAATTGTCATTGTAAAAAAAATTTTCTTTTTCTTTTTTTTTTAGGTAAGAGGAGCACAAAAAGTGGATTCTTGTTTCCCCAGTCTTTCCTTCGAATGAATGGACAAGATGTGTGTATGGAGTAAACATTCTGTGTTTGTGGTTGAGTGTATGCAAAGGTGGTGTGTGACAATTGTTATACATCTTTGTGTGTGTGTCTCTGGTTTGGAACAAGAAAATCACTTGTGCATATGGTACAACATATGCAGGCATACACGTGTGCTATGTACATATGCATGGCACACACACACACGCGCGCACACACACACACAACACACACACACACACCACACACACACACACACACACACACACACACACACACACACACACATACTATCTCATACACACACACACACACACACACACACCCACACAGAGTCAAACTAAACTGGTAGAAAATCATGCAGCATGATATCTTAGTAATCCTATGAACAGGCACTTATTGCTCCCTCACAGAGGTGAGGTGATGGTAAGCTTGCTCAATCATGTCTGCATGCATCAATTTTGTATTTTACGTGAATTCTTTTCTGTTGTCTGACTGAGGGACAATGGTCTAAAAATGCTGGAAATGTCCAAACAAACAAATTGTGAAGCTGTAGGCCCTCTGGCCTTAGGAGCATTTGAACTTGATTCATTTTCAGTTCTGCAGACAGAATGTTTCTTTTAAAGACATTCAGTCAGTGCTGTGCAGGTGTGCTGGTTGTTGCCGTCTCATCTGAGAGTTCATGTTGAAGGCAAATGCCATTCTAAAAGATGTGTCTCATTTTTAGGGCAAATGCCATTCTAAAAAGATGTGTCTCATTTTTAGGGCAAATGCCATTCTAAAAAGATGTGTCTCATTTTTAGGGCAAATGCCATTCTAAAAGATGTGTCTCATTTTTAGGGCAAATGACATTCTAAAAGATGTGTCTGATTTTGAGGGCAAATGACGTTCTAAAAGATGCGTCTCATTTTGAGGGCAAATGCCATTCTAAAACATGTGTCTCATTTTGAGGGGAAATGACATTCTAAAACATGTGTCTCATTTTGAGGGGAAATGACATTCTAAAACATGTGTCTCATTTTGAAGGCAAATGCCATTCTAAAACATGTGTGTCTCAGACATGACGAACACCGGCATAGACCATGCTAGGAAGCATAGAGAACAGCCTTGCCTCGTAGTCTCTCCTACCAGATCAGAACTTGTTAGCATCATCTCCACCCTCCTGTTTACTCAACATACAAAGAAAAAAAAAAAGAAGAATTCTGTGACCTTTCACGCCCTGATCTCACTGCGACTTTGGTTTTGATTTCCCCTTTTGCGTGTGCATCGGCAAAGAGCTTGTGTGAAACGTGTCGACAGGTTCTCGGGATTGTGTGTGGGTCAGTGAGTGTAGGTTTGGGGGGGGGGGGGGGGGGGGGGGGGGGGGGGGGGGGGGGGGGGGGGGGGCATAAGGCAGGCCACAAGTCTAAACAGTAACTAATATCATATCAAGAGGGCTTCGAGGCAAAACAGTAGGTGATGTACTGCTTATGTTGGTTCAAAGCCAGGCCCTACCTAAGGAGGCCACCCAGCCAACTCAGCGCAGGGCAGTGCTTCCCCCAGGTAGGCTGGCTGAAGGTGACCTGACAGCGAGAGCCAAACTGGGTGCAGCTGTGTAGGGAAGAGCAGGGCAAGTCAGCTGGTTTATAGCCCCTGGCCGACCACGGAGGCCACAGGGCCTGATTGAGCTGTTTGAGAGCAAGAGTGCTGGAAATCAGAACAAAAAAGTTTATTCGGTTGAGGATTAAGATTTTAGGCACAGTCCAGTCTGAGTCTTTCACCGCTGAAGTAGTGCCTTAAGAGAGAGAGGGTGTTGAGGTGCTTGCCCTGAAAGTGAGCAGAGTAAGATCAGTCACACTGTGAGTTTCCATGTTGTCAGCCAAGGCTCTCCATAGAAACCATCACACTGGTTTTCATGTTGTCACCCAAGGCTGTCCATAGATAATGTCACACTGTTTCCATGTTGTTTACCCAAAGCTTTCCACAGATACCATCACACACTGTTTCCATGTTGTCGCCCAAGGCTGTCCATAGATACATATCACACTGTGTTTCCATGTTGTCACCCAAGGCTGTCCATAGATACTGTAACACTGTTTCCATGTTGTCACCCAAAGCTTTCCATAGATACCATCACACTGGTTTTCCATGTTGTCTCCCAAGGCTGTCCATAGATACCATCACATTGTGTCCCATGTTGTCACACAAAGCCTTCCATAGATACTGTCACACTGTTTCCATGTTTGTCACCAAAGGCTCTCCATAGATACCATCACACTGTGTTTTCCATGTTGTCACCCAAAGCCTTCCATAGATACCGTCACACTGTTTCCATGTTGTCACCAAAGGCTGTCCATAGATACCATCACACTGTGTTTCCATGTTGTCACCCAAAGCGTTCCATAGATACCGTCACACTTTCCATGTTGTCGCCAAAGGCTTTCCATAGATACGTCACACTGTTTCCGTGTTGTCACCCAAAGCCTTCCATAGATACCGTCACACTTTTTCCATTTGTATCCCAAGGCTCTCCATAGATACCATCACACTGTGTTTTCCATGTTGTCTCCCAAGGCTGGACATAGATACCATCACACTGTTTCCATGTTGTCACCAAAGGCTTTCCATAGATACCGTCACAAATTTTTTCCATGTTTTCATCCAAAGCCTTCCATAGATACCGTCATACTGTTTTCCATGTTGTCACCAAAGGCTGTTCATAGATGCCGTCACACTCTGTTTCCCATGTTGTCACCCAAGGCTCTCAGTAGATACCACAATACAGCCAACTTCAAGCAGAGCTAGGCTTTGTGTTCTGCTGAAAGGTCTGCAGAAGTATGAGTCAGTCCATCTGCGCTTCATGCAGCACGCTGCGTTGTGGCTGTGACCGACATGCTGACGATGGTTGAAGTGCGTGTCAGGTTGAGGGAAAGATTGCTGGAGAGGGAGACCTGTGTCATTTCCTGGGTGATTTGGGCTAGATGGGTTTTGTGGTCCAGCGCCCTGAGTGTAGGGTTGTGTGTGTGTGGTGTGTGTGTGTGTGTGGTGTGTGTGTGTGCGGTGTGTGTGTGTGTGTTTGTGCATATGTGTGTGTGTGGTGTATGATGTGTGTGTGTGTGTGTGGTGTGTGTGGTGCATGCGCGCATGAGTGTGTGTGTGTGTGTGTGCATGCATGTGTGTGGTGTATGCCGTGTGTGTGTGCATGCGTGTGTTGTGTGTGTGTGTGGTGTGTGTGTGTGTGTGTGTTTTTCCCCTCCGATTCCTTTTCATCATCTATCTCAAATTCTCTCTCGTTCTGCCTTGGTCATACTTCTTTCTGTTTCCATGCTGCAGATCATGTTTTGTTTTTTTTCCTTGAGTTACAGGGGTGAAAAAAAAAAAAAGGCATACCTTTGTACGTCCAGCTGATTGTGACGACTTAAGTGCACGAAGAGCATAGCCATTCCTAATTTTCAGTTTTGATGAGGGTCCTGTCGGCTAGTCCCGCTGTCTTCTTTCAGTTTGCCATGTTGCTTGAATGTTATGGTCCCCTGGGCCAAGGTAAGGTGGAGG
>JADBJO010027693.1:0-7500 GCA_016801955.1 Conus betulinus
TTACTTCTTCTTTTTTTTTTTTTTTAAGCACCAAATAAAAAAAAAAAAAAAAAAATTCTCCTCTATCTAATGAGAGAGAGAGAGAGAGAAAGCGCACACACACACACACACACACACACACACACACACACACACACACACGGCACACACACAGCATTTTGTGTGAAAGAGCATTTTGTGTGTAAGACAAAAAAAAAAAAAAAAAAAAAAAAAAAAAAAAACCTTTACCGGGATAGGATATGAACCTCAGTCGCCCGCGTGACAGGCGGAAACACTAACCATTTGCACCACCGCAAAGCTCTCGCAAAATTCCCTCTACGTAAGTTTTTATAAAGAAAACACAGCGGATAAGCTGCCAGATGAGGGAAGGTCCGAGACTGCATGCAGAAACTACGTTGTTCAGTTGAACACACAGAGACTAATGTGGTGATGGTATGCATGACGCGGGAAACAGAACAATAAACTCGATGCGAGCCTTGATCCAGCGGCAGGCTGGACGGCAGATGTACATAAGCAGACAGGCTAGCTTCAGAACAGAGCACAGCAGATCGACCGGCGGTTGGGGTGGGCTATCTTTTTTTTTTTTTTTTTTAACAAATAAAACCTACAACTCTGCACAATCCCAAGAGACGGAGAGACAGACAGAGAGAGCCGGCGAAAGAGCGGTCGAAACGAGCGCGATCGGAAGAAAAGGGAAATAACTGACACAAGACACTGAACACATGGCTGAAAGGTGTTGGTACACACGAGACCGACACCAGGCTACACAGACTCAGGCTAAACAGTATCAACACTGGCCAGACACGGGATGAAAACGTATCGACACGGGACAGGGTAAACTGATTTCAAACAACATCAACAACAACTACAACAAAAACAACAAACTGATCTGGGAGCTGTTCATAGTTTCCTGATGTTGACATTGTGGTATACACATCTGCGCGAGCGCACGCGCGCGTACGCGCGCACGTACATACATACGTACGTACGTACGCACACACGCACGCACGCGCGCGCGCGCACACACACACACACACACACACACACACACACACACACACACACACACACACACACACACACACACACACACATTGGTGGGCTTGTGAAAAGTGGTACACAGACACAGCAGGGTAAACCGACTTGTTGGCACTGACAGTAGACACTGAACACATTGGCTGAACGGTCTGGGTACACACGAGACTGACACCAGGCTACACATTAGTCTTCAACATGGGACAGACTCAGGTTGAACAGTATCAACACAGGACAGACACGGGATGAAAAGGTGTCGACACGGGACAGGGTAAACTGATTTAAAACAACAACAGCAACAACAACAAACTGAAGTGGGAGCTCTTCACAGTTTCGTGATGTTAACAGATGTTGGTGTGCACACACGCACACGAACGTGTGCGCGTGCGTTAGCACGCACGCACGCACACACACACACACACACACACACACACACACACACACACACACACACACACACACACACACACACACACACACACACACACACACACACACAAACTCATACTCGAGCACTCGTACACACATGCATTCACTCTCATAAACACACGCATACACGCACACATACGCGCACGCACATACACATCCACGCCCATTCAGGATACACTCGGTGCTCGCACCCCGATCCGTCGGAGTGCAACAGCAGTGGCCCAGAAATCCACCAGTCGGACATCGACACAAGTCTGGAGCAAGCTATAGACAAAAAGTATTTCGGAAGGATGTGTTCCATCAAACGGATGATGTAAGTGTGCTGCTGTGTGAATCAAACGACGTCGTTCAAGAATATTCACACACACACACACACACACACACACACACACACACACACACACACACACACACACACACACACACACACACACACACACACACACACACACACACACACACACACACACATTGGTGGCTTTTGAACAGTGGTAAACAGACACAGCAGTGTTAACCGACTTGTTGGCACTGCCACAAAACACTAAATACATGGGCTGAAAAGTTTTGATACACACGAGAACGACAGGCTACACAGTTGTCTTCGACATGGGACAACCTCAGAGGATGAAAATTATCAACACAGGACAGACACGGGATGAAAAGGTGTCGACACGGAACAGGGTAAACTGATTTAAAGCAACAGCAACAACAACAACAAACAACAACAACAAACTGATCTGGAAGCATACACGCATACGCACATGCGGGCGCTCGCGTGCCCGCGCGCGCGCGCGCGCGCGCGACCCGGGCGCGCGCGCGCACACACACACACACACACACACACACACACACACACACACACACACACACACACACACACACACATACATTGGTGGGGCAACAACTGCGAGATAACGCACGCATGCGAGAAACACAAAAATCCGTGATCGTCTCTCCCTTTTCTCTCTCTCTCTCTCTCTCTCTCTCTCTCTCCTCTCTCTCTCTCTCTCTCTCTCTCTCTCTCTCTCTCTCTCTCTCTCTTAGATCAATGTTAGTATGTAGGTAGGTATAATATCATCCACCCTAACCCCCCCCCCACCACCCCACCACTCCATCTGTCAAAAAAAAAAAAAAAAAAAAAAAGCAAAGCAATTAAGAAAGTGGAGCAGTCGTATCGTGTGACACTGTACAACAGATCTATAAGTAGCATTGTCACAGGACATGTCATGTCATGTCATTCATGTCACGTATTTAGTATGAGAATCAGCGTTCATTTGCACACAGTTTGACATGTTATTTTTGTGTTTAATGTGTTGCTAACCCCCCCACCCCACCACCCCCCTCTATCTCGGCCCTCCCTGAACCTTCTCTCCTCTAACATAATGCATACACTGATCACTTGACGTTCTGTGTGTGTTCTGATCCTCTGTTAACAAAACTGGTGTCTGTTACCCCCCCCCCCCCCCCCCCCTTCGTTTTTCTCCTCCCCCTCCCCCCTCCTCTGCCATCCACCCACCCATCCACCCCCTCACCCTATCCCAAACACGCACAGATAATCAACGTCGATATGTGAGAGAGGACATGTTTGCATGGAACTGTTCGATCAAGATTTCTTGACTGGCGCCAGCCCGTTGTGCTGTTGTTGTTGTTGTTGTTTTCACTTTGATCTAAAGGAAATCTTTAGTTCTGGTGTACTGATCTACGGCCAATCATTTATCTTCTCTGTCGTGCTTTGGTACGATTGAGTAGGAAAAACGAAAACAAACAAACAAACAAAGAAGAAACACAACAAAAATCTTCAATGAAACATATAAGCAATAGCATATCAAAACATATACCTAAACGGATAAATACGTCTTTAAAGGTGCGCGCGCTTGTGTGTGTGTGTGTGTGTGTGTGTGTGTGTGTGTGTGTGTGTGTGTGTGTGTGTGTGTGTGTGTGTGTGTGTGTGTGTGTGTGTGTGTGTGTGTGTGTGTGTGTGTGCGCGCGGTCTCTCCCGTCTTTGTGTGTATGTATGTGTGTCTGTGTGTTCATATTCGTCCGATTACGTATATGTTTTCATACGTCATCGCCTATACGTATCTATTTGTCTTTCGTATTATGTCACAAGTCCTGAAGATGAGCGAAACGTTGAAGATATTTTTTTTGTTTGTTGTTGAATTGTTTTTTGTTGTGACTGGCGACAGCCTGTTGTAGTGGTGTTCTTGTGTTTTAGTTTGGTCAAGAAGAAGGAACTTGGGTCGGTGTGTGTGTGTGTGTGTGTGTGTGTGTGTGTGTGTGTGTGTGTGTGTGTGTGTGTGTGTGTGTGTGTGTGTGTGTGTGTGCGCGCGCGCGCGCGCGCACACGTGTCTGCGCGTGGTCTGTCGCTGTCGCGTGTTTGTGTGTATGTATGTGTGTCTGTGTGTTCATATTCGTCCGATTACGTATATGTTTTCATACGTTATCGCATATATGTATTTATTTGTCTTTTGTTTTATGTCACAAGTCCTGAAGATGAGCCAAACGTTGAAGATTTTTGTTTTCTGTGTGTTTGAATTTGTTCTTGTGTTTTAGTTTGGTCAAGAGGAAAGAACTTGGTATCGATGTGTGTGTGTGTGTGTGTGTGTGTGTGTGTGTGTGTGTGTGTGTGTGTGTGTTCTCATTTTACTTATAATGTAAAACGTCTCCCTGTTCATTTTCCTTTAAGATTTTTATGTCATCGAGATGGTATTTGTATCGTTGTCGTTTCTCTTTTATTTATTACGTTTTTTTTTTTTATTTTTTTAAATGTCGGTACAACAATGTTAATCTGACAGTAAATGGTTCCAGTCAGTCAGTGTGTGTGTGTGGTGTGCGTACGTTTTGTTTGTGTAGGATGACGCAGCCTGTCAAGTGCGAAACTCTTGAGCAACAGAACTGTTCCAGCCCACTGAGGAAAAGGGAGGTGGTCCTGAAAAGGACCTGAAATTGAAAATGGAAGCCGGTGTGGAGCAAGGAAGACAGGCTGCTTAAGCCTTGCCACCTGGGGCCTTGGTCTGCGACTTCTTGGGCAGGAGCACCGCCTGATGTTGGGCAGCACACCACCCTGTGCGATGGTGACGCCTGACAGGAGTTTGTTCAGCTCCTCGTCGTCGTTACGGATGGCCAACTGCAGGTGACGGGGGATGATCCTGGTCTTTTTGTTGTCGCGTGCAGCGTTTCCTGCCAGCTCCAGCACTTCGGCGGCCAGATACTCGAGCACAGCGGCCAGGTAGACGGGAGCTCCGGCACCTACACGCTCGGCATAGTTGCCCTTGCGCAGGAGACGATGGACGACCCACGGGGAACTGAAGTCCGGCTCGGGAAGAACGGGACTTTGCTCTTTCCCTTGACTTTTCCTCCTTTGCCGCGACCAGACATGATGACGATGACGACGGGTACAGAACGTGCTCTACGTAGCAAAGTGTGTTGGGCGCTTTCAGCAAGCGAGTGTGGGCCGGTTACGGACGCGCATGTGAATAGAGCCTCGCTGACGGCCCTGCCTTGTGCGACAGGAAAACCAACGGCGTTCACGCCGTGAGGCGCGCGCAGCCGCCGAGCGAACTCAGCCACTATAAATTCCCAGCCCGGGGTCGGCGGCGGCATTTCTCGACAGAGCAAACGACTGTAGTCAAAGCATGCCACCGAAAGTGAGCTCGAAAGGCGCCAAGAAGGCCGGCAAGGCCAAGGCCGTTCGCACCGGGGACAAGAAGCGCAAGAGAGGAAAAGGAAGGAAAGCTATGCCATCTACATCTACAAGGTGCTGAAGCAGGTGCACCCAGACACTGGTATCAGCAGCAAAGCCATGTCTATCATGAACAGCTTCGTCAACGACATCTTTGAGAGAATCGCTGCCGAAGCTTCCAGACTGGCCCACTACAACAAGCGCTCTACCATCACCAGCCGCGAGATTCAAACGGCTGTGCGCTTGCTGCTGCCAGGTGAGCTGGCCAAGCACGCCGTCAGTGAGGGCACCAAGGCGGTGACCAAGTACACCAGCAGCAAGTAAACCTGCGCGCGTCTGCTTGTCTCCCAAATCGACCCCCAACTAACTAGGCCCTTTTCAGGGCCCCCCCATTTTCCTGAGCGGGATGGTTTTGTGTCTCGTTGCTCAAAGAGTCGTCGTTGGCCCCCTCTTCCCCTTTCGTTTGGTGTCTCGTTGATAATAACGATAGCCTAGGATGATGTGACGGGAAGAAGATGAACCCACAATCCACCAAAAAAGCAAAGAGAGAGATAAGGAGAGACAAAAAAAAAAAAAAAAAGCCCAGCAAACAAGACAGTGGAGCAGTCGTGCCCTACGACAGATCTATATTTTGCATTGTCACAAGGCATGTCATGTCATGCCATGTCATGTTAGGTATTTGGTCTGAAGATCAGCGTTCATTTGCACACAGTTTGACATGTTATTTTCATGTTGATGTGTTTTTCTTCGGGTTTTCTATTGGAGTTGGTGGTGGTGATGTTGGTGTTGTTGTTGTTGTTGTTGTTGTTGTTTTGCAGCAGTCTGTGTTGGCCAAAGTGGTTTGAAAATGTGGTGGCAGAAAGAAAGAAAGACACAGCGTCTAGGCTGCTAGATGGGGAGGGTGGGGAGAGTGCGTGCAGAAGCTACGTTGTTGAGTTGAACACAGACAGACTGACTGATGTGGTGATGGCATGAAAAAATAAATAGGTAAATAAATGAATAAAAAAAAAAAAAAAAAAACAAACAAAAACAACAACAACAAAAAAATATATATATATAGAAATCAGTCACTATAGGACTTTCTCCCCTTTTGGTAGTAGAAATTGAAATTGTGGATGTCAGAGAAAAAAAGAATACACACACACACACACACCCCCCAAAAAAAAAAAAAAAAAAAAAAAAAAAAAAAAAAACAACAACAAAAAAAAATGCAGATCAGGGAAACGAACCCTGGTCTCCCGTTTGACAGGTGGACACGCTAACAACTAGACTACCGAACAAGTATCAGAGGCCACCTTCCACTTAAGCTTATAAAGAAAGACACAGCGTGTAGGCTGCTAGATCGTGAAGGGTGGGGGGAGTGCTTGCAGAAACGTGGTTGAGTTGAACACACGGGCAGACAGACTGATGTGGTGATGGTGTGACTGGCGCAGGGAGCAGAATAATAAGCTGGAGGCGAGCCTTGATTCAGCGGCAGGCAGGCAGGCCGGCAGGCAGGTGTAGATCAGGGAACAGGCTAGATTCAGAGCAGAACAGATGGACCGGTGGTGGGGGTGGGCTGAGGATTGGACACAAGATTGGCGGCGGCGTCGTCAGCAGCAGCAGCAGCAGCAGCAGCAGCAGCCGCCGCCAGGAGGGAGGGAGGGAGGTAGGGGGAGGGAGGGAGGGTGGGAGTGAACGCGTGTGAATCAGAGTCAGAGTGGCATATGGTAGATATATATTGAGGGTCGGAAAAGAATCCTTTATATAAGAGACTGCGGCCCCCTGATCGACTGGTGTTATTATCCAATCGTTCGAAAGTCTGGCACCATCGTAGAAATGATTGGTCGTAGATCAACAACCTCACCTAATGCCAAGGACAACGTCAATGTCAAGGCTGAGTATTTGTTCCGATTTGGGGGAGGGGAGAGAAAACACACACACACACACACACACACACACACACACACACACACACACACACACACACACACAGAGAGAAAAGAGTACCGACACATTCCTTCGCAAAACTGCTGCTGTTTGTTAGTTCCTTCCTTCCTTCCTTCCTTCCTTCACATGATTATTCCCTCCACCCTCTCACTCCCATCCTCTCTCTTGCTTGCTTCCAATGGGGGCTGGGGGAGAGAGAGAGAGAGAGGGAGTAAGGGGGTGCGGTGGAGGGCTGGCTGGGCTGCTTGTTCGCCGGGCGAGACGCGGGCGGCCTGCGTGTGTTTGATTGGTCGAAGAAAAGGCGCTCCCTGAACGTTGATTGGTAGAAAGTCGAGTGCCGCGCGCGCACACACGTACACGGGCGCACGGACTACTAGTAGGCCTATAAGTAGGCTGAGGGGCGGGCGGAGGGGTTTATTTTTGTC
>JADBJO010027693.1:17500-21022 GCA_016801955.1 Conus betulinus
AACGGATAAAATACGTCTTTTTAAGGGCGCGCGCTTGCTGTGTGTGTGTGTGTGTGTGTGTGTGTGTGTGTGTGTGTGTGTGTGTGTGTGTGTGTGTGTGTGTGTGTGTGTGTGTGTGTGTGTGTGTGTGTGTGTGTGTGTGTGTGTGTGTGTGTGTGCGCGGTCTCTCCCGTCTTTGTGTGTATGTATGTGTGTCTGTGTGTTCATATTCGTCCGATTACGTATATGTTTTCATACGTCATCACCTATACGTATTTATTTGTCTTTCGTATTATGTCACAAGTCCTGAAGATGAGCGAAACGTTGAAGATATTTGTTTTGTTTGTTGTTGAATTGTTTTTTTTTGTTGTGACTGGCGACAGCTGTTGTAGTGGTGTTCTTGTGTTTTAGTTTGGTCAAGAAAGAACTTGGTATCGGTGTGTGGTGTGTGTGTGTGTGTGTGTGTGTGTGTGTGTGTGTGTGTGTGTGTGTGTGTGTGTGTGTGTGTGTGTGTGTGCGCGCGCGCGCGCACACACTTGTCTGCGCGTGGTCTGTCGCGTGTTTGTGTGTATGTATGTGTGTCTGTGTGTTCATATTCGTCCGATTACGTATATATGTTTTCATACGTTATCGCATATATGTATTTATTTGTCTTTTGTTTTATGTCACAAGTCCTGAAGATGAGCCAAACGTTGAAGATTTTTTGTTTTGTGTGTTGTTGAATTGTTCTTGTGTGTTTTAGTTTGGTCAAGAGGAAAGAACTTGGTATCGATGTGTGTGTGTGTGTGTGTGTGTGTGTGTGTGTGTGTGTGTGTGTGTGTGTGTGTTCTCATTTTACTTATAAATGTAAAACGTCTCCCTGTTCATTTTCCTTTAAGATTTTTATGTCATCGAGATGGTATTTGTATCGTTGTCGTTTCTCTTTAATTTATTATTTTTTTTTTTTTTTTTTTTTTTTTAAATGTGTCGGTACAACAATGTTAATCTGACAGTAAATGGTTCCAGTCAGTCAGTGTGTGTGTGTGGTGTGCGTACGTTTTTGTTTGTGTAGGATGACGCAGCCTGTCAAGTGCGAAACTCTTGAGCAACAGAACTGTTCCAGCCCACTGAGGAAAAGGGAGGTGGTCCTGAAAAGGACCTGAAATTGAAAATGGAAGCCGGTGTGGAGCAAGGAAGACAGGCTGCTTAAGCCTTGCCACCTGGGGCCTTGGTCTGCGACTTCTTGGGCAGGAGCACCGCCTGGATGTTGGGCAGCACACCACCCTGTGCGATGGTGACGCCTGACAGGAGTTTGTTCAGCTCCTCGTCGTTACGGATGGCCAACTGCAGGTGACGGGGGATGATCCTGGTCTTTTTGTTGTCGCGTGCAGCGTTTCCTGCCAGCTCCAGCACTTCGGCGGCCAGATACTCGAGCACAGCGGCCAGGTAGACGGGAGCTCCGGCACCTACACGCTCGGCATAGTTGCCCTTGCGCAGGAGACGATGGATACGACCCACGGGGAACTGAAGTCCGGCTCGGGAAGAACGGGACTTGCTCTTTCCCTTGACTTTTCCTCCTTTGCCGCGACCAGACATGATGACGACGATGACGACGGGTACAGAACGTGCTCTACGTAGCAAAGTGTGTTGGGCGCTTTCAGCAAGCGAGTGTGGGCCGGTTACGGACGCGCATGAATAGAGCCTCGCTGACGGCCCTGCCTTGTGCGACAGGAAAACCAACGGCGTTCACGCCGTGAGGCGCGCAGCCGCCGAGCGAACTCAGCCACTATAAATTCCCAGCCCGGGGTCGGCGGCGGCATTTCTCGACAGAGCAAACGACTGTAGTCAAAGCATGCCACCGAAAGTGAGCTCGAAAGGCGCCAAGAAGGCCGGCAAGGCCAAGGCCGTTCGCACCGGGGACAAGAAGCGCAAGAGGAAAAGGAAGGAAAGCTATGCCATCTACATCTACAAGGTGCTGAAGCAGGTGCACCCAGACACTGGTATCAGCAGCAAAGCCATGTCTATCATGAACAGCTTCGTCAACGACATCTTTGAGAGAATCGCTGCCGAAGCTTCCAGACTGGCCCACTACAACAAGCGCTCTACCATCACCAGCCGCGAGATTCAAACGGCTGTGCGCTTGCTGCTGCCAGGTGAGCTGGCCAAGCACGCCGTCAGTGAGGGCACCAAGGCGGTGACCAAGTACACCAGCAGCAAGTAAACCTGCGCGCGTCTGCTTGTCTCCCAAATCGACCCCCAAACTAACTAGGCCCTTTTCAGGGCCACCCATTTTCCTGAGCGGGATGGTTTGTGTCTCGTTGCTCAAAGAGTCGTCGTTGGCCCCCTCTTCCCCTTTCGTTTGGTGTCTCGTTGATAATAACGATAGCCTAGGATGATGTGACGGGAAGAAGATGAACCCACAATCCACCAAGAAAAAGCAAAGAGAGAGATAAGGAGAGAAAAAAAAAAAAAAAAAGCCCAGCAAACAAGACAGTGGAGCAGTCGTGCCCTACGACAGATCTATATTTTGCATTGTCACAAGGCATGTCATGTCATGCCATGTCATGTTAGGTATTTGGCCTGAAGATCAGCGTTCATTTGCACACAGTTTGACATGTTATTTTCATGTTGATGTTTTTTCTTCGGGTTTTCTATTGGAGTTGGTGGTGGTGATGTGGTGTTGTTTGTTGTTGTTGTTGTTGTTGTTGTTGTTGTTTTGCAGCAGCAGTCTGTGTTGGCCAAAGTGGTTTGAAAATGTGGTGGCAGAAAGAAAGAAAGACACAGCGTCTAGGCTGCTAGATGGGGGAGGGTGGGAGAGTGCGTGCAGAAGCTACGTTTTTGAGTTGAACACAGACAGACTGACTGATGTGGTGATGGCATGAAAAAATAAATAGGGTAAATAAATGAATAAAAAAAAAAAAAAAGAAACAAACAAACAACAACAACAAAAAAAATATATATAGAAATCAGTCACTATAGGACTTTCTCCCCTTTTGGTAGTAGAAATTGTGGATGTCAGAGAAAAGAATAACACACACACACACACACAAAAAAAAAAAAAGCAAAAAAAAAAACAACAACAAAAAAAAATGCAGATCAGGAAACGAACCCTGGTCTCCCGTTTGACAGGTGGACACGCTAACAACTAGACTACCGAACAAGTATCAGAGGCCACCTTCCACTTAAGCTTATAAAGAAAGACACAGCGTGTAGGCTGCTAGATCGTGAAGGGTGGGGGGAGTGCTTGCAGAAACTACGTGGTTGAGTTGAACACACGGGCAGACAGACTGATGTGGTGATGGTGTGACTGGCGCAGGGAGCAGAATAATAAGCTGGAGGCGAGCCTTGATTCAGCGGCAGGCAGGCAGGCCGGCAGGCAGGTGTAGATCAGGGAACAGGCTAGATCAGAGCAGAACAGATGGACCGGTGGTGGGGGTGGGCTGAGGAAAAAACACAAGATTGGCGGCGGCGGCGTCGTCAGCAGCAGCCGCCAGGAGGAGGGAGGGAGGGAGGGAGGGGAGGGAGGGGGTGGGAGTGAACGCGCGTGAATCCGAGTGGCAGAGT
>JADBJO010027694.1:0-21021 GCA_016801955.1 Conus betulinus
CCCATACTGTGTTATATCTGTTTACAAATGCGCATTACACCCATACTGTGTTATATCTGTTTACAAATGTGCATTACACCCATACTAAGTTACATCTGTTTACAAATGTGCATTACACCCATACTGTGTTATATCTGTTTACAAATGTGCATTACACCCGTACTGTGTTATATCTGTTTACAAATGTGCATTACACCCGTACTGTGTTATATTTGTTTACAAATGTGCATTACACCCGTACTGTTTTATCTTTGTTTACAAATGTGCATTACACCCGTACTGTGTTATATCTGTTTACAAATGTGCATTACCCGTACTGTGTTATATTTGCTTACAAATGTGTATTTCACCTGTAGTGTGTTATATTTGTTTACAAATGTGCATTACACCCGTACTGTGTTATATTTGTTTACAAATGTGCATTACACCCGTACTGTTTTCTCTTTGTTTTTACAAATGTGCATTACACCCATACTGTTTTATATTTGTTTACAAATGTGCATTACACCCATAGTGTTTTGTATTTGTTTTACACATGTGTATTACACCCATACTGTTTAACATTTGTTTTTACAAATGTGCATTACACCCATGTTTTCAACGATGAGCAGCATTGCAACAATTCTGTGAACTACTCGAACATGAAACCTTTTTTTTTTTATATCAATTTACTCCATTCTTATAAATTACCTATTTAACCCCAGTCCTGGGGATTTGGGATCTAAGTCGATCACGAACTTCTTAGGAAACGCTTTGTTTCCTTGAAAATTGCTCAGTTTAAGAACAGTGAACTCCGATACCAAGCTGTGTTACTCTCAAAATTCAGTCTGTTTTTACCTATATATTTCCATTTGGTCTTACGCTCATACACCTTTGAAATGATATACATTCTCCCTCATCATAATAATCTTTAATAGCATAGGCTCTGTTCTAGGACTTTTGTTAATCATGACTGGTTCTGTGTCGTACTTTGACAGTATTGTTATAGAAGATTGATTAAGCATGCATCTCATTCTTCGATTCTGATCGTATGTTTTGCCGTTAATGCCTCTACGCACGTGTATCTATATCATATTATGTGGTAGTACACTGGATTCTACAGTACATCTTTTTTCACTTCAAACTGTTTGTGTTTAAAAATGTATACAACAAAGTTTCCGTGCAGGGCTTTTTTTTCCCTGATTTGGGGTATCCCTAGTACGCCTGCGTAACTCACATCCGTTTATTGAACTAACACCATCTTTGTGTGTTCCATGCAAATCCAGATGCAGTCTTTTCTGTTCTTTCAATTATTTCATCTGTTGTATTTTTTCACAAGTTCCAAGAAAAAAAAATCACAACATTCATAATTTCAGGTTGGTTACACTCTTTAGAGGAGTTATATGTTTTGCCCGTGCATTTTAAGAAGTAAGTTTCGGTTAAAATTTACTGTCAATTGTTACTGGCAAACTCACTCCAGTGTATTTTTTATCTGCGTGGTCCCAGTTAATCTGTAGATAGTGCGTTGATGTTGCTGATGAGAGTTCACGCTCTGCCCAAACAGCAGCAGGCTTCCCGTACTCAGGATCGCCCATATATTCTTCAAAAAGTTTTTACTGTTTCAAAAGATCATCAAACTGTTTTCTCTCCATCTGAAAAAAGCCAGTGTCATCGTTTAGTTACATGATTCCTCATATGTTTGGTTTGGGTGTATGAATCCATATATTCCCGCACATATTGGAAGCAAGTAAGGACACTTTGGGTCACCTTGGCAATATCCTGTCTGCGTCTGAAACAGTCCTGTCATACTATTGTTTATATCAAATGTTTAGTGTATGTTTTTATATAATGTACAAATCCACTGAGACCTGAACCAGAAGTACAAATAATATTTTAGCACAAAGTTTCATTTTCAGCAGTAAATAGGACACAAAATTCATGGACACCATTATATAGTGATGTGTGTGCTTTGCAACCTGTACGTATTGACAGTAAGTGGCAGATCGTCGCTGACAAACAGCTCAAAGGCAAAAATACCAAGTACACTGGTACATGTTATTCAAAAAAACACTGGAGACATAGAAAGGTCACGTCATGTCACAGAGACCGAACCAACCCAGCACAGTTTGAATCCTGTTACAACTCAGGGGAGCGGCATCAGTGCACTGACACAGGAGAACACTGAACACAGATTTAACACAGAGAACACAATCATGAGTATTCTGGGTTTACTGCATGCTTGGAAATGCCAGTGGTGAAAGAATTTACTATAGAGGGCCCAAAGGGTCATCTCTATATTCAGAGTCCTGCTATTGTGTTTAAATGGAAGTGTCAGTTTGTACTCCATGTGCAACATTATCATGTTGTACGGTTTCAAATCGACGAGTGCACACAAGAGTTTTGAACTGAAATATACCGACTACTTCAATGTCACTGAAACGAATGAAATTTCAACAAACTGCAAACGGTCTGCGTCGTTCCCTATCCAATATAGTATGACTGACACTGTCAATGTCACAATATGTAAGAACGTTTTCCAGGCCAATCACAAGTGTTACAAGGTTTTAGATATTTGTAATAAAACTGCGTCCCCTGTCGCTGTTCTTTTCTGCTGTTAACTGGACTGAGAGGCAACATTTGGAACTGCGACGCATTGATCTGTCTCCATCTGCTGGTGAGTGACATGTTTGAAACACTGAATATTTAAAACTAAAAACCTAGCCACACACACACACACACACACACCTTTGTCTGGAGCTCATTGACTGGGGCACTACACAAATGAGGGCTTCTCTGTAAATAGAACGCCAGTTAATGAGGTCAAGGCACGGTGCCGGGAGAGGGGGAAGGGAAGGCTACTAAACTAGCACACTCCTTTTTTTGCCCTTATGTCAACTTTCAAGGTTTCTCTCTGAAAAAGGCACACACACCTGCACTCTCTCTCTCTCTCTCTCTCTCTCTCTCTCTCTCTCTCTCTCTCTCTCTCTCTCTCTCTCTCACCGTACTTCATTACCTGAGTATGTTTTAAACAGTTTTCCAAAATGTCGTCGTCGTCTTTTTACTTCTCCTTCCCAGGTATAACAGATTTTCATTTGTGCAGTGACAGAATTTAAAGAAACAGGTACAGGTCACTCAACACAAGAACAGTTGCATGCAATTCAAAAGCACCAAGAACAACATTTGAAACCTATTCAATCTGTAAAAAGTACCTATGTTCACAATGTCTTGTTTAGCTATCGTATTTGACCAGTTTGGCATTAGAGTATCGCACCAGTCGAAGTTAGGTCTTTTACAATGACAACGTGTTTGAAATGTATCACTTACTATCACTGAAAAATAAAATATACTGGTTAGCATTATCGTGTTTCCTCTTAATGTTTATGCTTTGAGGATGAAATGTTGTATTTGAACCAACGTGTGGCAACTATTACATGTCAAGTTTTTAAATGATAAAAATGTAGCCATTGTGCAGGGTACATACAGACCCCAGGACCGAATGGGATCCAAACCATGTCCAACAGTACTTCAAAGCTGTGTCACTCTGACCAGACCACCTGGTCACATCATCTTCCTGAGCGCCAAAATCTGGCAGAGAAGAAAGCACCGTATGTCAATGATGATATTACTTGGTCGCTGTGGTTCAAAGCAGAAATTTCTCAAGAAGATCCACATACATCATTCCCCTTTGTTTCAGTTCCCTGAAGACGTTGGCAATAGAGCAAGTGGAGAACAACACATATCTTTGTTCTATTTTACCGGCTTTCGTAGTTCAGAGTGCAGACCGTTTACACTGTATTTCTCTGTCCACGCAGAAGACTTGAAACCTCAATGGCTGCCAGGACTGGGCACCTGGAACTGTTCAGTGTCAGTGTGGCCTGACCTGTTTAAACACTTTCTCTGTGATCTTACATCTCAGTGTGCAGAACATGAAGATGAAGCCCCTTGTCCCTACACCTCCGACAAATGTGGACCTGGCAAGGTAATGTTAAATGGTTCTGCTGTGACAGTCATTCCAATGAGTTAAATGAGTTCTAGACCATCACCATAAGCAAGGATGGTTACAGAATTTGGCAACTAGCATTGCGATATACTGTGATAGTACGCCTAAGTAACAGACATGAATACGAAAGTTTAATCCCATGAATTACTACTGACCCATGCTCATCCATGATAAACTGCAGCATCCTTGTGATAAGATGAGACGGACAGATGGGGCTACCAGCTGTCACTTTCTGTCTTGTCTTCTTTCTCAGGAGATTGTATCCATTCATTAAGGTGAAACAGGGCACCTTTACTATGTAAATCAAGCTGAGTAACTCTCTCCCCCATACTCAAATATCAGCCGACAAGGAGCTTTAAAACCAGAATATTTCCTGATTCACTTCTTTTAAGTTTATGTAATTCTCAATTACAAAAAAAATCTGTTTGAAAAGAGCTTATGTCAGAAAGGAATTTTTTGTTATAAGTATATATCTAAATATTTGTGTGTGTACATAATTGTGTGTGTGTGTGTGTGTGTGTGTGTGTGTGTGTGTGTGTGTGTGTGTGTGTGTGTGCAGGGCTTTTTACATGCTTTGGTATGCTCCTATTTTTTTTTACCTTAGTGAATTGTTTTACCTAGTGAATTGTTTTCAATGGACAAGGCCTGGATATTGTTTATACCTTTTATCTTGTGATAGCAGTTGTCTTAAGAAGCCCCCAAAACAGGGCCAAAATTTATGAGAAATAAGTTGTTGGGAGTGCAACCCGGTTCAAGTGTTATGATTTCCTATGAGTGTGTATATATATATTCTTTTGCTTCTTAGGTGGCACTTTTGGTTAGTTTTTTTGAAAACTCAACACAAATACTACGGTATTGCACACCAGCCTTTTTCTGGTATAGCATTCTTTTTAAAACCGAAAAGGCAGAGAGTCAAATTACCACTTTCCGCGGTCACTGAGGAAAACAATCAGGTTTCGAAATATCGGTATCTGACCAGGAGTTATATGTTAGTGAGCTTCCTCCCCATTGGAGATGGTCTCCCGCTTCAGAGACTATAAGCTTGCAGAAGGTTCATTTTGAGAAGCATTTATTATTCCCAATTCACACACTCAAGCACATACTGTCAGTTAGGCAGAATCATCTACCTCTGCAGATATGAAAGCTTATCACCCCCCTATTTCTACGATGTGAGACATAAGAGCAAGCTTTGTTTATATATATATATATATATATATATATATATATATATATATATATATATATATATATATATGTGTGTGTGTGTGTGTGTGTGTGTGTGTGTGTGTGTGTGTGTGTACATGCATACTTACGTACACACACACATGCATACAAATGAACATATACATGCATATGTACATACATTCATTCATACATACATACTACCATGCATGCATGCACACATATATACATGCATAGATATACCTATACACGTCTGATGATGAAAAGATATTAAATAAACAATTGAACCGTAGTGAACCGAACATGCCTGTAAACATACGTACACACAAACAAACGTAAACACGTACAAACAAACACATATACCACACCCTCATACACTCGTGCATGTTTTTAATTGTGTTAACCATGTTTATCCCCGTCTGTCCTTCTCCTTGGCAGGTTGATGCTGGAGGGAGTTGCTACATCTTCAACATAATAAAGAGTGGTGGAATCTCCCGGTCAGATGCCAAGAATAAGTGTGAAAAACTGGGGACTTCTCTGGTCAGTCTGGAGACTGCACATGAGGTGAAGGCCTTCAGGGAGGTCATGAAATATTTCACCGGTGGAGACCTCTGGATTGGAGCGGCAACGGCAAAGTTCCGCCAAGTGAAGCCATCCCTGAATCATATGTAACTACAAACAAGTGTTTGTATTGCGTCTTTTCTTCCATGATCTTAGTTCGTTATCCAAAGGCTCGGCTCGTGACAATTCAATACATCTGAATAGATTAGTAGTGAAGTAAAACTATCTGATGCTTTTGTTAGTGGTTTGTACCAAACTCATACAAATGGTCTTTTCCATCAAATTGCAATTTTTTAAACAAAAAACGTAATCTCAACATAGTACACAAAACACCAAACGTAATGTTCATAAAAATTGTCTGTGTGCAAGATCTTTTTTTCTGAGAACAAGAAAAAAACAAACAAAAACAACAACAAAATTAAAAATACTGGACAACTGAGGACTTTTTGTCAACTTCTCCCCCCCCCCCCCCCCCCCCCCCCCCCAGTACATCCCCAAGAAGTTTCCCAGTCATTTGTGTTCAGGATTTGATATCGTTACAGTTATCATTCATTAATTCTTTTTGCTTTGCCTCTCTGTCTCTCTCTCTCTCTCTCTCTCTCTCTCTCTCTCTCTCTCTCTCTCTCTCTCTCTCTCTCTCTCTCTCTCTCTCTCTCATTTTATGTGCAAAATATGTAATGTCTTAGAAGATGAGGACCATATGTTGTGTAAATGTGTTCTGTATAATGACATCTTAACTTTGGTGTCAGTCAATATGCAGTCTTGGTGAGAAATGGGTCTGTTTTCAATTTTAGAAAGCTTGGTGTATTTCTGATTAATTCCATGAAGTTAATACAAGCTTTGGTTGACAGATTCACGCAAGAAAGCTGATTGGTTGTAATGTATGTGTCTTTTAGTTACATGTTAACTTGACCTTATTTCTAGGGCTGGGGGCCTTAGGATATAAAGATTGTTCATTGTCTCTCTCTCTCTCTCTCTCTCTCTCTCTCTCTCTCTCTCTCTCTCTCTCTCTCTCGTGACGTGACGTGAGCAGCAGCAGCAGGGCGCAGACTGACTTATAAGCGATAAATTTGACAAATGTTCTCGCAAACATGACAGTTTCTGGACTACCAGCAGCTGTGGAGACGACCCTGAACGTCTTGCTAACGGACAATAAAGTCACAAGCTGGAAAGTTGCAGGAGATGGAGAAACACTGTGGTGGTTTTTTTGCGCCTCAAGCCAGCATCTTTCCATGTGTCAACAAACATGGCAGATCCTGTCCTAAACGGCAACACAAGGGTTCGGTGTTACAGGAAGAAACCTCTCCAGCCAAAGCCGACGTGACTAGCAGACAGCCCGCAGCAGCAAGAGACAGGCAAGGGGACAACTTGATGAAGCTATTGTAACCGTTTTGAACACTCCATCTTCGACCGACGCAAGACATGAAAACCTGTGTGAACATGACACGAAATGGAACACACTGTGGCTTCACATTCGAGTCATGCGGTTTGGTTGGATGGTCCGGTAAGGTTGGAAAATGATGCTTTGAGCCTGAACGATAGTGCTATAACTGGACGTACATGTGAGTACATCGATAGCTGTGTCCTCTCTCCACCAACTACCATGGACATCGAGCCGGTCTATGAAAGCCTCGTGACAAGTGTCAGTACACGTGTGATAATAAATACTTTCTGAAAGATGCCATTGTGTGATGGCCACTGGATGCGACACAACAGAACCTCCATGGAAGTCAAGCCATGGGTGTACCAACTGGTATGCTAGAACTGCAGAGCCAACTGGCGAAAGACACCACCACAAATCGAACAGCTGCACACATGAAATCAGTAAAACTCCTACACAGAGAAATTCCCTGGTGTCAGCCTTTCCCTCTGTCAGCCGGACTTTCCCTATGGCCAGAGGGTATTTCCTCACTGTCAACGCGACTTTCATCAGAATCAGCCCAACAAAAATGAACTCTGGTCACACCTTGTCACAGCCACAAAAGTATGGTGTCATTTCTTTCAACCCAAACGGATAGGTAGCACCCCAGAAACATCACGTTAAGAGTCTGTTACCAGTATGATGTCATCCTCCATGATTTCACAACATTGCAATTCAGTTTCCTACTTTTTTAAATGACCAATTCATTTGCATCTGTTGACGTTATTTTTCCAGTAAACAAGTAGGGTGACTTTTGCTCCCATAAAGAAACGTAACACAGAGTAACTTATTCAAGACTGGCACAGCCTTTTAAACTGGAATAAAGTCAGACAAAGACCAACAACAACAATCAAATAGGGGGGGAAAAACAAGAGCAGGCCAACAACTCAACTGTCTTCATAATAATGACTTGGCAAAGATTTGGGGTTTAATTTTTTTTTTTTAAGAAAAAAAAAAAAGGGGGGGGGGAGGGTTGAAGATGAAGAAACTGGAAACATGAAACTAAGAAAACATATTATAGACATGAAAACTCTTCACTAGCTGCATGAGGTAACCATCGTAACCCCCTTTGAAGGCAGATATGTTTGTATTGCCTGCTCTGAGGCCTTTCGTCCGCTGGATTGAAACTCTTCAGGAGACACGGTGTTTGTGTCTGTGCTCCTGTCGTCAAGTAGAGACACACCACAGTCTATAATACCGTGGTGTTCTCACCACTAAGGGTTAAAAAAAAGAATCCAACAGCACCCCTAAAGCAGCCAGCGAAGGGTAGTAAACGAAAGTGTGGGGAGGGAAAAGAGTTGCTGAAAAACTAAAGACATTATGCAAACAGTATGAAATGTAGGGGACAATCTTTGAGCCTACGATTGAGGATCCACCCAGGGGTGCAAGGGAGATCAAAAGACAAACACAAAGACGGACAGAAACAAATGCAAATAACCTCGATTTAATCCAAACGAAATAAGAAAAAAGTGAGGCAGGGAACAGTAAACAATAAACAGTAAAAAAAAAGTAGGGTAACTTTTGTTCCCATAAGAAAACCTACACAGAGTAACTTTTATTCAAGACTGCGCTTGTTTTTTCCCCCACACTAGTAGATTGTTCGTCTTTGTATTTGTCTGACTTTATTCAAGTTTAAAAGGCTGTGCCAGTTTTGAATAAAAGTTACTCTGTGTTAGGTTTTCTTATGGGAGCGAAAGTTACCCTGCTTGTTTACTGTTTATTGTTTAGTGTTCCCTGCCTCACTTCTTTCTCAATTTCGTAATTTTTCCAGTTTATCTATGTATTTTCTTTTACTTGTTATCACATCTAGAGGCGTTTTTTCCGGTCATTTATGACTGGATCAAGCACTTCTGGTCAGTCTTTATATCTTTTACACAGTTCACAAAACACTAATCTTTCTTTTTGACTGTTTTATTTCTCAGCCTAGCAGCAAAAGCCCAGAAACATTCTACTTCTTGAATGCAAAAGGAATAACACACGTGTACATGCACTGAAGCATAGAAACAGACTGAAAGAGATAATTGTACACCTACTGTGAATAATATGTCGGAGAGAGAGAGAGAGAGGAGAGAGAGAGAGAGAGAGAGAGAGAGAGAGAGAGAGAGAGAGAGAGAGAGAGAGAGAGAGAGAGAGTAAACTAATGGAAGAGGATATGCCACTTGTCTTGTTTTTGGATCATTTCTGCTATGAATGAAAAAGAAGTTGGTAAACTGACTGCTTTTCATGTGTGTAATGTTCTCTCTCTGTCTCCTTATATCTCTGTCTCTCAATCTTGTGTCTGTCTGTCTGTCTGTCTGTTTGTCTGTGTGTCTGTCTGTCTGTGTGTCTGTCTCTCTCTCTCTCTCTCTCTCTCTCTCTCTCTCTCTCTCTCTCTCTCTCTCTCTCTCTCTCTCTCTCTCTCTCAGTTAAATACATTCCTTACATCTCGTCTTCATATTTTGGAAATCTAAACTTGTTAGTACAGCTGTACTTATAACTAGTATTTAGATACACCACAGTGCTGCAATAGTCTGGATTTGCTTCCTGACATTTGCCATTAAACACTTGAATAGTATAATTGTGTGACGGGACGTAACTTCTCCAAAATCGATACAATTAGCTTGTCTTTCTACATATCTCTTCAATACTATGGGATTCAACTACATTTTTTACTCTGTGTGTGTGTGTGTGTGTGTGTGTGTGTGTGTGTGTGTGTGTGTGTGTTATTATCACTATCATTTATTATCATTATCATCATCATCATCATCATCATCATTATCATCATCATTATTATTATTATTATTATTATTATGTTGATGATAAATACTTACATAACGCCTATCCTCGTCTAGAGACCAAGCTCTAACTGCTTTACAATCCACTCTCATTTACACAACGGGGCTGCTTGCCTGGAAAGTGCCAACCAAAGAGATGCACTTCATTCTGTAGTTCCCTGTGTCATCCAGTCAATATCGTTCACTTAATGTCCTTGCTTCTTTCATTCTTTCCATTTCTCACGCAGGGTGCATGCTACGTGTAACGTGTCATCCATACCAACGGCCAAACTGGCCTTCTCTTCCAAAAGTTGATGATGGGATTCTACGTGTGTGGAAGATGGCATGCGTGCGTTCACACACGGAACCTCGGTTTATAGTCTCATTCGAAAGACTGTATGAGAAATGGAGTCAGAACGATGGTAACTTCGAGGGGGGAAAAATTATCCTGTACCGAAACGGCCCAGTGGAGATTCAAACCGTAACACCAGGATCACCAAGATTACAAGCCCGGTACTCTACCACTGAGCTATTCCAGCCCCCTATTCTCTCTTTCTCTCTCTCTCTCTCTCTCTCCTCTCTCTCTCTCTCTCTCTCTCTCTCTCTCTCTCTCTCTCTCTCTCTCTGTGTGTGTGTGTGTGTGTGTGTGTGTGTGTGTGTGTGTGTGAAATGTATGGCTTTTCCATCTCAGATCCATTAACGTTCTTGCAGGTACGCACACACTTTATTCTGGGAGAGTGGAGCTCTGGTTCTCTTTTTAACGAAAGGAGGAGAATGGTGCGTACTACGGTCAAGGCATATTGTGCTGGTTGGAAATCCTCTAGATTCACTTTTTCAGTCAAGGTACTGTCAGGATCCTTCACAAGGCTTTGTATGTGAACCCCCTTTCCTTTTGGACCACGGCCACATCAGCACACCTGTCACACTTCCATTGCCACGCATCACAAGTACGTCACGTGTTCATCTCGAAATTTGTCCTATGCAGTACCTTACTCACGAGCTACTGGCCTGTGATGTGAAAAGTCAGTGCAGGGAACTAGAGAACACTGAGACATGGTACAGGGCGACTTGCAGTATGCCCCAGGAGTGACACTGCCGTACTTTTATTGCGACCTATCTGGAGACTTCGTGCCTTACAGCCTGGTGTGTGATTATCGAAATGATTGTTCGGATGGACGTGACGAAAACTTCTGTGAGTATCCTATGTGCAAGGAAGAAATGAAGGACTGTGTGGGCGTGGAAAGGTTTGTGCTCTTACATTTCCAAAACATTTTCCTTGTCTTCTTATCTGTTCTTGAAATTACTATATTAAACATCTAAATATGGCTTGCAACTCTGAAATCCTCAGATTCGTCTTTCTGTTTCATCCCTACACCCTCTCAGTGTTATTCGTTTTCATGCTGTTCAATATGGCTAACGCATGCACAGCCACATTCTACTTTGTTTTGTGGCAGTCCCAACAGCAGCTGTCCAAATTCTTGGCCATTAGATTTCAGCCTCCCCTTTTCAGACCTATCATTCCCAGCAACAGAATGATTTAGCCAATGAAAAGTTTTCTGTATTCGTCGTCTGCCACTGGTCATGTAATAATTACATAAGGAAGCATCATGGAGGAAAGCAGCCAGCTGGTGCCAGACAACGTAAGCATAAGCTGCAGTGAATCCTAGCTCCTTGCCAGCAGACAAATTACCTTTGAACTAGTTTTGTATGTGTCCATGTTTGTGCTCATTATCCAACATTCAGTAGTTACTTACAACATTATTCTGATCAGTGGTTACCTACAGGTCCTAGCCATCATTTCACAGGTAGGGTAGGCTCTTTACCTACTTTATCTACAGTCCTTTTGTTCATCAGTCCCATTGTTGTCTGGTTCTACGGTTGCTGACCTTGTCATTTGTGTGACCATTTGATTAATTCTATCACTTGTAAGCAACATCAAAATTTTGTGTTTTCCAATATTACTTGGGGAAGACAAACTGTCCCAGCATATTCTGATACAGAGCAAGATAATTTTGATTAAAGAAAAAAAAGGTTTTCAGAAAACATGCGTAGACGTTCAGGGCATTAGTTGATTCCAAAGTTAGCTACAAAATTACCAATGCAATTTGCGTTTGTGGAAAGGCAAATGGAGAACTGTAATCATGATGCACAGGAATTCCCTCAAAAAGAGAGAAAGAAGCAAGGACACATAGAGGAAATCCGAGCACTGACCTTGAGAGAGATGAAGTTGATGAAGATGAAGAAAATAAGTTGTTTGCTGTCTCCAATATTTAAAGAAACGACAACGATGCATTCCTCAACGATGTCAAACTTGCTTTCAACAGAAATGAGTAAACTTGGGGAAAACGTCACAGCCTGTCGTACCAAGAATTTTAAAAGCACACACAAGCTAGCTTCGAGATGAGAATCTGCACAAAGAATGAAAGGGAAAAAGCGGTTAGTCCCTTTTTAGACCACAAATCAGAGTCGCAATCCCACTTTCAAAATGGAAAAGACAAACTCTGCTCCTAGTTGGCAGCAAAACTCGTTACAATTACCACCAAGTGCAATGGATCGACAAGTGAGTGAGTTTTGTTTTGACGTTTTGTTCCTGGTACTATTTAAACATAGGAAAGTGAACCACTGACGTTTGACAGAACGTATGGAGATGACTCACTGGTGATTCTGGGTTTTGGAAACCGTGTTAAGTGTGTGATATTAAATGATGTAAATGATTTGCCACCAGTTTCAGAACAACATGTAAAGATGAATGAGTGAGAACACTGACACTGATAATAGACATATAGACAAACCACCAGCCAAACAAATTATATCATCATGTCTTTGTTATCCTCAAGGATTGCTGCCACCAGGGTTTCTTAGAGAGACAGAAGGTGTTTTTTTTGTTAGAATAACAAATGCCTGAAAAAGTAAATGAAGAAATAACCCATCAACAATTAATAATGGACACTCTGAAGGCAGCTGTTAATCTAGGTAGTAAAACATGGTTTCACGGTCCCCATTGATCATAACAATGGCTTTACAACTCGGATTTTGTATAGCCTAATATCAGTAAACTGCAAAGATGTATAAACAAAGGGGCAACAAAGTGGATTAAATGCATAGTCAAATTCAGCGTTTTAACCTGGGAAGTTTTTAACACTCTAAAACCCCCTACTTAAAAAGGAAGGCATGTGACAACATCTGTTTTGAACGTATCACTGCTGTAGGGCAGCTCCCAGAAAGATGGCATTGCTGACGTTTGGCGTACCTTGGCAATGCTACAGAAGCTCGAGTTTGTTGTACTTCTTTTGAAGTCCAGTTTGAAACCTTCAGAGAAAGCCTAGTGGCTGGGAGATGTGACTGACTCTGGGTCAACGACAGTCACTCCATATGTCGACAGAATCTGCAATTTGTCAGAATGTTGTACATATCTGCTGAAATAAAATCCGTTCATCTAATATCACAGAAATCGTCCGAGTTTTTTGGGAACATTACTGCAATATTTCTAGCTGTAAAGTGTGATCTACGTTCTTATTGTTGCCTCGATCGAGAGAGAGAGAGAGAGAGAGAGAGAGAGAGAGAGAGAGAGAGAGAGAGAGAGAGAGAGAGAGAGAGAGAGAGTCTCTGGGGAAAGTACAGCGTGATTCTGAACAGCCCTATGGCTTGTCGTCACAGAGAAGAGGACTGAAATGGTGAGTCTACAGTGCACAGTATGCATCTGATAAATTTGAATGTAAGGTCCACATTTAGCCAGCAGTTCACATAGCAGCTTTCTTGATGGGACTATGATTGCGACTGGGTTGCACCAGAAGTTTGATGACTGCCTATTATTTCAAATCAACTATTTTGAAAGTGAGAGTCCATTTTTTTTTTTTTTTTTGCTTTACAATTATACTAGAAA
Organism: Conus betulinus; assembly: GCA_016801955.1. Lineage (NCBI taxonomy): Eukaryota > Metazoa > Mollusca > Gastropoda > Neogastropoda > Conidae > Conus > Conus betulinus. The sequence continues at coordinate 13,779 of JADBJO010027694.1, forward strand.
CAAATCAGATGGGGAGGGGGAGGGGGAACGCTGAGCTAAAATTTAACTATACTACGACCCTCAGAAAATTAGAACACGAGAAGAAACCATACTCCACCCTGAAACGCTGTCACAAACGACTGTTGGAACTGGTATGCAGTCAAAAGACAGCATATATTTCACTGGTCAAGACAATATTTTCGATGTTCACATCAATTCACTCTGGAAGCAAACTTTTATGACACTGAAATAATGCAGTCAGTTCAGAAGCAGTTGGTATTTATTCCTGGCTTGAAGTATTTGATACCAGGTGGAAGGAACAAATGGACAAAAACTCTTCTGTCAGACCTGACTTACCAGCTCATTGTAAAATGTGAATCTATGTGCATTTCTTCAGCATCTAAGCTCCAGTACTGCAAAAGACTCAGGGAGACCAGGCTGTATGGGGTATTTGTCACTTCAGACAGTTGCGTTGCTGTCACTACTCAAAGGGCGGTGTGGGGGGAGGGAGGAGGGCGGGGGGGCAGCACATTTTAGACAACCCGATGGTACATGACGTGAATTGTACAATTGTGTGTATGTCTGTGTTAAAAACAAAGCAAAGCAAAGGCCCATGCCACCTCTGTAACTGGAGATATCTGTGCATATACCACATCTAAACGAGTGAGATTGAGAACACATCTCAAGGATGAAGGGAAATGACTGTTCCATTCACAAACTTTCATAAACGTAGGTCCCAAAATCACGTTAATCCATTGAAACTAAACTCTATCAGAAATGGTGGGTCTGGATACACCCCGGCTTTCAGCTCACATCACACAGACTGCTCGCTTGTAGCATTCTCAGGATGTATGCAGGTGCATGGCCAGAGATAGTTATGCAGGCAGACAGGTGATAGAATTACAGCACGTTTGCCTGGTTCTGCTCTAAGTCATGGATCGTAGATAACGAAAAAAAAAGATCTTGGAACAGTTAGAATGACAAAACTCAGTTTAAAGGATCTGCCATGTTTATCTTTGTTGAGCACTTCTAGTAATCATTGCTTGACCAATGGCAGACAAGAAGTAATCAGAGTTTACAGAGGCTTATCTGGGGGGAAAATGATTAATTCAAACCATTTTGAGGATGACGTTGCTAGTGGTCCTTTGATGCCCACGTATCATACCTGAAATTATTATAAAACTCTACTAGATTTAACTCCATAAGAGGGGGAGAGTCTGACCAACACACAGACCCTAGACATCAAGTTGTACGGCTTCCTGGAGGACCTGAGAACATCAAGCTGTACGGTGTCCTGGAGGACCTGAGGATATCAAGCTGTACGGCGTCCTGGAGGACCCGAGGACATCAAACTGTACGACGTCCTGTAGGACCTGAGGACATCAAACTGTACGACGTCCTGGAGGACCCGAGGACATCAAGCTGTACGGCGTCCTGGAGGACCTGAGGACATCAAGCTGTATGGCATACTGGAGGACCTGAGGACATCAAGCTGTACGGCGTCCTGGAAGACCTGAGGACATCAAGCTGTATGGCATACTGGAGGACATGAGGACATCAAGCTGTACAGCGTCCTGGACGACCTGAGGACATCAAGCTGTATGGCATACTGGAGGACCTGAGGACATCAAGCTGTATGGCGTCCTGGACGACCTGAGGACATCAAGCTGTATGGCGTCCTGGAGGACCTCAGGACATCAAGCTGTATGGCGTCCTGGAGGACCTGACGACATCAAGCTGTATGGCATCCTGGAGGACCTGAGGACATCAAGTTGTATGGCGTCCTGGAGGACCTCAGGACATCAAGCTGGACGGCATCCCTGGAGGACCTGAGGACATCAAGCTGTACGGCGTCCTGGAGGACCTCAGGACATCAAGCTGTACGGCGTCCTGGAGGACCTCAGGACATCAAGCTGTACGGCGTCCTGGAGGACATGAGGACATCAAGCTGGACGGCGCCCTGGAGGACCTGAGGACATCAAGCAGGATGGCATCCTGGAGGACCTGAGGACATCAAGCTGTATGGCATCCTGGAGGACCTCAGGACATCAAGCTGTACGGCGTCCTGGAGGACCTCAGAACATCAAGCTGGACGGCGTCCTGGAGGACATGAGGACATCAAGCTGTACGGAGTCCTGGAGGATCTGAGGACATCAAGCTGTATGGCGTCCTGGAGGACCTGAGGACATCAAGCTGGACGGCATCCTGGAGGACCTGAGGACATCAAGCTGTACGGCGTCCTGGAGGACCTCAGGACATCAAGCTGGACGGCGTCCTGGAGGACCTGAGGACATCAAGCTGTACGGCGTCCTGGAGGACCTCAGGACATCAAGCTGGATGGCGTCCTGGAGGACCTCAGGACATCAAGCTGTACGGCGTCCTGGAGGACCTGAGGACATCAAGCTGGACGGCGTCCTGGAGGACCTGAGGACATCAAGCTGGACGGCGCCCTGGGGGACCTGACGACATCAAGCTGGACGGCGTCCTGGAGGACCTGACGACATCAAGCTGGACGGCGCCCTGGAGGACCTGAGGACATCAAGCTGTATGGCGTCCTGGAGGACCTGACGACATCAAGCTGGACGACGCCCTGGAGGACCTGAGGACCACAGCTTTTGTCCTGGACTGTGTAGTGAACATGTGATGGAGTGAAAAGGAAGGAAGAAAAGCAAGAAATCCACGGATTGCTGTTGATAGTAATGAGGTCAGCAGTTAATAATGAAACTAAGTTATGTATGCCCTGTGCATTCAAACGAGCTTTCATGGAGAGGAAATACGAGGCCCTACCCAAGGACATGCTAGCAGGTCGTCATCACCTATGCACAAACGTTGTCATGAACCAGCAAGGATCGAATCTGTCGAAGGGTTCACATCACCAAAAAGTTCCATTTATCCGCGGGACAGCATAGACCATAGTGTTTTTTTTTTTTTTTTTTTTTTTTTTTTTTTTTTTTTTTCTGTAGGCCTGAAGAAGTGTCAACAGTAACCCAGTATCTCAGAAAGGTTTGGAATGTTGATAAGATTTTCTTTGGGTGCAAACTCCACTTCTATGGGCAACTCTCAAAATTCTTGTGAGATCTGAACACTTACATTCGGCAAAGAAAATTAGTTGAATGAGTCTACATCCTTCTGGTACTATTCCTACCCATTTATATAGCTCCTGCTTTGTCAGAATTTTCACATGTATGTACAAAATGTGATTATACTGTGTTCTATTGAATATGTAGCAATCTGACAGATGCAAGATTTCGTTGTTGTTTTTTTTTTTTTGCAAGACCTGTGATGTTTCCTCTTACTTAACTTGTTTTAAAAGATTAAAGGTTTTTGAATGTGTGTGTGTGTGTGTGAGAAGAGTCCCTGACGTCTATTGTTCAGTGTGTAAATAGGGTGGCACGCTGTCGGGAAACCGGATATGTCTTGAAGACAAGTCTGGGAGATATTATAGAGACAGGGATTATTCATTTACTGAATTAAGCCCTCCAGCTGTAGTCAATTTTGATATACTTGATGGATTCACCGTGACCCCTTTACCAGAAAGCAGCATGCAGTGCCCAGAGACTCATTTCAGTGTAAACAATGGATACTGTCTCCCTGTCTATGTCAGGTGTAATGGCATCATGGACTGTCCGGATCATGAAGACGAAGCTGACTGTAAGAATTTCAAGACTTGCCGGGGATATTATCGATGTCGTGACAGCCACAAACTTGTCTGTGCACATGTGAATCACCTGTGTGATGGTCTGCCTCAATGTCCCCTCCATGATGATGAACTGATGTGCTCCGCTATTTGTCCCTGACTCTTGCGTTTGTTATGGTTTTGCATTTTTCTGCAATCACACTTTTCTAATCAGCTCTTTCCCACAATTACGATACCTCGAAGCCTTTTATAATGAAATACGTATGAGCGACGTCACGCAAAACACCATGCTGATCCACTTGGGCGTACAGTCATGTGGATGGAGGACGTTAACAAAAGTTGTTTTGCCAAATCTTCACAGTTTAGATCTAAGTATGAATCTTCTTCATTCCGTCAACTTCAGTCACTTTGATGGAATGCCTCAACTTCGAAGATTGAATCTAGCAGGTAATCCTATATCTGGTAAATTTGTGTATGTCTCTAAAAAATATGTTTATCCATCACTAGTGATCTTCAATATTTCAAGTACCCAAGCAAGTTCTCTCAACATGTCAACCTTGTCAGCTCTTATGCCCAATTTACGAAGACTAGATTTGTCAAGGAATAGAATAAAGGCTCTGCAAGAGCAACACTTGTTTCATAATCTTCATTTTTTGAATTTACAAAGTTGTCCCATAACTGACTTTGCTCCAGACTTCATGAAACACATGACAGTTCTTAAGTATGTTTTTGCTGACAATTTTAAATTGTGTTGTCCTGTTGTTTTACCGGATAATTTCAGAGGTGAATGTTTGGCCCCATCTGATGAAATCTCTTCATGTGATGACTTGTTGAAATCCATTGCTTACCGTTGTGCTCTGGCATTATTTGCAGTGCTTGCTGTTCTGGGGAACTTTGGTTGTTTTGTTTACCATCTCTGTTTTTTTTGACAGAAAGCACTGGGACTAGTTTTGTTGTATTGGTCCTTCATCTGTGTGTTTCCGACTTTTTGATGGGAGTCTATTTAGTCATTATTGGTGTTGTTGACCAGATTTATGCTGGTAGCTACATTTGGACTGAAACCACGTGGAAAAAGAGTTTAGCCTGCAGCAGCAGTGCAGGGTTCTTTTCCTTGTTGTCGTCTGAAGTATCAGCATTCCTGATCTGTTTCATCACTTTGGATCGTTTTCTTCTTGTGCTCCAGTTTCCTTATAGTCAAATTCGCTTTGGAGCCAGATCAGCTCACGTAGCTTGTGTTATTATATGGGCACTGGGTCTATCGCTGGGTATGGTGCCTTTGCTCCCTGTAACCTCACACTGGGAGTTTTTTCCACCAAACCAGTATCTGCATTCCACTGCCTGTCACCAGAGCTGACTCTCCTGGTCATATTTATTTATTCAGTACCATGATTGTTTGCAACCTATTTCTCTTTCTCATGATTGGTGTGGGTCAGTTTCTTATTTACTGGCTGGTGAGAAGTAACAGTGCATCTAATCAGCTAACAAATATCAAAAGCATATCGACTGACAACTCACAATCCAAGGAAACAACCTTTGCCAGGCGTCTACTATCTGTAGCCATGTCTGATTTTCTGTGCTGGTTTCCTGTCAGTCTGTGTGGGGTCCTGGCCGCCACTGGCGTCGTCATTCCGGAGGAGATCAACGTGGGAATGGCAATTTTTGTCTTGCCTCTGAATTCAGCATTCAATCCATTTCTCTACACTTTGAACATAATATTAGAAAAACGGCGTAAAACACAAGAGATGCGCTTTCTGAAAAATGTTACGCGCTCGGCAAAGTGGTAGCACTTGATTTTGAAAAAAAAAGTAAGAAAAGAAAAGAGAAGAGAAAGAGACAGAAACTCATACGTCTAGACTATGTAACGGCTGTACTGAAAGTAACTTGTCGTCAGCAGGCTGGCTCCGCCTGCATGTTTCTGGCTGCATGGAATCAACAAGACCCATTTTCACTATCACTCTTCTCTATCCTTCTGTGCTCTGTGGTCTCCTTACTACGTGCCCCTTCCTCACTTTGGCCCGTTACCACCGTTATCACAATACACACCAACTCCAGTTCTTACCCCTTCCTTCACCACGCTAGTAGTCTGTCACATCCCGCGCTGCCAGTGCGGTTACAAGCACCTTTTCGAATACAGCAGACTTCTGTATGTTTAACAAGTACACTGATTCTAATTTTCATTGTTCTTGGTGACTGAAAAAAAACAACAACATGAAAACCAAGGTAGAACTGAGTGCAATCAGACTGAACAGGAACAAGGCTCATTGTGACCTTCCACCCGTCCACGACCTACTACTGGGTAATACTCACTTTAGCTGCCAGCAGACTTCCCTTTGCCAGACTATCAGAAACAAGGAACAGTAGTCAAAATATGTCTAGTTAGGACATTTTTCCCCCTGAGCCCATACGTCTGTGTCCATCATTTGAAATGTTCCAGCTACAGTTCGATGCCATCACCGGTGTCAATGGTATATACAACAATATTACTTGTTAACTGTCGTTGTCGACAATCACCTTGAGCAAGACAGGGGAAATGGAGGGTGAACAGTGTTGCAGAATTTGATAGGAAGTGACAGAAACCACGGATCACTGCGTCAGAGAGTGTTGTGACTTTCTGGTCTCATGTCCCATGCCTGTCTAGTTGCATTATTTCTATGTCGCGCATACCAGCTCCCCATTAACATCCTTACCACACTGTTCCACATCTAGCAGTCGGCAGGGAGCAGTCAATATGAGGTCGTCCTGAGAAAAAAAACACACCAGAGGATGAGAGATTCATTTCAGCCCTCTGTAACAAAGTAAATGCTTAATCGCAGAGATACCGTGAGACAGTGTCTCCTTTTGGAGCACGCCACCACATCATCCATGGACACTCGGCGATACATCTTACCCTGATATGAACTCACAATAGGCGCAGATCCGGAGAACAAATCCAAAATCTGTGTGTGTGTGTGTGTGTGTGTGTGTGTGTGTGTGTGTGTGTGTGTGCATGCAGCGCGTGCGTGCGTGCGTGTGTGTGTGTGTGTGTGTGTGTGTGTGTGTGTGTGTGTGTGTGTGATTGAGAAAGGGAGGGACAGAGATAGAGACAGAGTGAAAAGGAAATTATCAGCACAAGTTTTTTTTTTTTTCTGATAGTGGGAATACCTTTCACTCTGAAAAAGTTCCAGGTATGGTTACAGAAGCTGAAGATCTCCTGCTGGAAAATTTCTGTTGAAATCACCAATATATAAGGAAACAGCAGGTAACATGAAATGTGCTCGTTTGCTTTAGTAAGTCCAGGTTTTTGTTTTGTTCCCTCCCAGATGTTTTGAAAAAAAACTGTGGAACACTATTAGTCATTCTTTTGCTAATTGATAATTGACATCCCTTCTTCAGGCAAGAGAGTGAGAATTTGAAACTCGCGATCTCTTTCCTTCTTTTGTTCCCTTCATCTTTTCCTTTAACAGTTCCTGAGCGTTTTAATCAAACATACTTATACTCCTTTGTGTGTTGACGACTTTGGTATGAACGTGGTCGAGGTTTGTGCGTATTTGAAAAAAAAAATACAGGACAGGGATGGGAAAACTGTGGTTATTTTAGAATTCCAGACTAATCATTGCCAAAAGCCAGTGATAATTTCACACGTACACA
>JADBJO010027695.1:0-10000 GCA_016801955.1 Conus betulinus
AGGATATGAGAAAGAAGGAGAGAAAGACCGAAAGAAAAAAGAAAAGAAAGAAAGAGAGAAAAAAAAACGAAAGAGAGGAGAAAAAGAAGGAAGGAGGGGGAAAGAAGGGAAAGAGAGAACAGGAGGAGATGGCTGTCACCTTGGTAGTGCGTGGACGAGGCTTACCATGGTTCACATGGTTGTGCGCTGACGGCAGTGTTTTGTCTCCTGGCCTTACGCACCCACGCTGCCTAACTGACACCATCCGGAGTCGGTATGTGGATTAATCGGCCGGGACAGCGAGTTTGGGGTCACCACCTTGTTGAAACAGTTGTCTCGTGTCTGCATCCCTTGCCTTTTTCTCTCTCCCCCCCCCCCCCCCATTTTTTTCCCCCCCTTTCCTTGCAATTCTTTTTTTCCCAGTTTTGTCCTGTATGTCCGCCGCCGAATCGTGGTGGCTGTCTCAATTTCTTTTCTTTCTGATTTGTCTTTTCTTTCTTAGTCTTCCTTGGTTTTTTTTGTTTCAAGGTGAGTGTAGATGTGGCCGTTGGAGATGGATTTAGATATTATGAGAGGGAGAGATAGAGGGAGATGGAGAGGGGCGAGGAGAGAGGCCGAGATGAAGAGGGGGGGAGAGGGAGAGAGAGGAGGAGAGACAGCAGACAGCAGACCGACAGACAGTGAGGCATATCGACAGAAGGATGAACCATGCATTTGGGCTGGGAGTGGGAATAGCGGTTGGGGAGACGGGAGAGTTATGTTAGAGTAAGAGTAGGGCGTTGGTTTTTTTTTGTGAGAGTAGGACGAGTTGAGGAGTTGAGAGAGGGAACACGACTGCAAGTGTTTTATGTGTTTTTCGATGAAGACGGACAACAACAAAACAAAAAAGCAATGTTGCTGCTGATCTGGAGAGGCAGGATGACAAGGAGGGAGAATGGACAATGACGCCTCAAGGACAACACGGAATTAATAAACAGAAGAGAGGAAAGGAAACGGAAAGAACCATTCTCCAGTAAAGTGGCGATGTTAGATCTCTGCAGAGAAAGAAATCAGCCAATTTTCGAAGAATTTGGTCACAAGAAAAGTCTGTGTATATTCGCCGGCCGAGATGTTCCGCCCCGAGATGTTAAGTTTTAGCATAATTTGGGGCGTAAAGAAAGCAGAAGGCATTTGTGGGAAGGTTCGTGGAATAATGAACACGGCTGTTTTGTTGGCACAAGAGATCCTCGTTTTCTGATTGCCCCCCGTAACTGTCCCCTGAGGGATTTTGTTTCTCTGTTGCTAGGTAAAAAAGGGCGAGGTTGATGAATAATGTGGGAGGTGAATTGTGGGTTGTTTCATTTCGTTTGTTGTTTTTGCGGAAGAAAAAGAAAAAAAGAAAAAACAGGGGAACGTTGTGTTTTCCAACTAAGATTCTTTTCTAACGGATTTGCCTGTCTTGTTAAGGGATGGACCTTTTTTTCTCCCAAGTACTACTGTTCTGTCTGTAATTATTCTTTTCTTCCTCACCTTCAAACCATTCTCTCTTTTTTCGGTACGAGGTACTATACTACTGCTGCGCTGCTGCTGCTGCTACTGCTGACTACTACTACTACTACTACTACTACGACTATGCTACCATCACCGCCACCGCTACTGCTGCTGCAGCTAATACTTTCTGCAGTAGCTAGACAGTTACGAATTCACCAGGTGAATAATATAGCTGCGATGAATCGGTTCTGGCTGAAATGCGTGATGCGTGTCCTTTTTGCGTTCTGCCTTCGAATGCTTTACGTGCTCGCATTTGGTTTGATGGTGCTTTTGACCAAAGCGAAGGTGATTTGAGATGCTTACACACGGTGTTGCGTTCCCTGTGTGGGCCGTCGTCGATAAGTACTAGACAAGAGTGTTCGCACCCTTTGTGCCCGCCCACACCACCGGATTCACTGCGGTCCCTTGTGGAACGTTCACCGACACAGAGGGCCACTGCAAGGCAAGCGAACTAGTTTTGCCACTACTGTACGCAGGGGACACATTCCAAGTCGTTGTTTTTGTTTTCTTTTTAAAAAGTTGTATTGTACGGGAGCGCGGCTGATTTGGCTCCGGCCACACGGCTGTGTGTTGTGGAAGGCGGTCAGACTCATCACTTAACCTCAATGGGTCTGAGCAACTGGTTGGTGTTCGGATGGTTTTGGAGTTCGAAAATCCTTAATCCTTAGCCGCCGTAATGTGAATGTATGAAATTGTCTTTGTTACTATCTACGGTGTTATCGTTCTGGGGGGCTGGTGGCATCAGCGGGGGGTCAACACAACGGAGAACACACTCCGCCTATTCCTTAACTCTCAGAGACGGTCAGTTCGTTCTGCCTAGCCCTGTCACTTGGAAGGACTTGTACTGTGTAAATAAGGAGGTCAGTTCTGCAGCACTGCTCACTTGAGATTGTACTGTGTAAATCAGGGAGTCAGTTCAGCCAGCACTGTCAACTTGAGATTGTACTGTGTAAATCAGGCAGTAAGTTCTGCCAGCACTGTCACTTGAGATTTCTACTGTGTAAATCAGGACGCGTCAGTTCTGCCACACTGTCACTTGCAGGACTGTAACTGTTGTAAAATCGTATGTGATGTCAGTTCAGGCAGCACTATACACTTGAGATGGGTACTGTGTTAAGTATTGTAGTCACTTCTGCGAGCACTTGTCACTTGAGATGGTACTGTGTAAATCAGGAGGTGTCAGTTCTTGCCAGCACTGGTCACTTGAGAGTGTACTGTGGAACTCAGGAGTCAGTTCTGCCAGGCACTGGCACTTGAGATATGTACTGTGTAAATCAGGAGTCAGTTTTTAAATCAGCGAGTCACTCTCTGACAGCACTATCCACTTGACGTCAGCGGAAATGGTGTTCTGGCCGCCCTCACTGGCGACGAAGGTTGCACACGACGCTGCGCGCACCACACACACGCAACACATACACACGCACGCGCACGAGCACGGCGCAACGCACCGCACGCACGCACGCACGAAACCAAACGCACGCCCCACCACCCACACCCAAACACCCACACCACACACACACACACGGTAAAATTTCGGTCTTTTTTTTTTTTTTTAATCGTTTGAAGTGAATCTGTCAAAGAAGAGGACAAAATTTTGATCTTTGTAAAAATAACCACCCCAAAATAGCACTTTTTTTGTGATTTGGTCTGGGACGTGGCAGAGTAATGGGAAAAAAAAAATCTTCCAATATGTAGGAGTTCTTCCCATACTTGTGTTGATCATCATCTGTAGGATTTCATCTTTCATTTATTGAATTTTATTTCTCTTTCTCTTTTCGGTCTCTGGTCTGCCCGACCAAAGCCCGTGTGTATTTGTCCGAAACGATTGACCTTTTCGTTTCAAGACTTAATGTTATGCTTTTTCGGGATTCTTGTTTTGTATGGAAACTGCTTTGTTTTAAAAGCATGACCGTTGGAGGGAAGATTAACGCCACCAGAGAGCTCCAGTAACAAAAGTTCTACACGGCCAGGCAGGATTGGCCACAAATCCTGGTCTGGAACAGCGCTGTGCTGTGATATCAAGAGCATGGAAAGAGCAGCAGGTTTTAATGGATGAAGGAGACAGATATGACTGGAAATGCATAAGCAGACAGTCCAGACAGGAATGGCGGAGAGAGGAACCATTCAGGTGGATCATCAGGCACGGTGGAATGAAGACGGTGGATTGTTCCTCGCTCGGTTCAGGTGTTTAATCAAAAACACAAATGATTCTGAATGGAGCAGAACGGAGCTAGCACGCCTATATAAGGATGAGAAAAAAGTATGTCAGTTCTAGCGAGCCAGTTGAGGGAGGGAATCTGCGTTTCCAGGCAACGGCATCCCTCGCCAGTAGAAGTAGAGATTCAGTAGAATGTGGGGCAATGGCATAATTTGTAGGCTCATCAGCCTATGACCTCATGAAACAGCGCCGGGATTTCAGGTTAAGAAGAGGACCAGAACCCTGAAGGCAACGGCAGAGGCAATTTTTTGAAAAGAGTTTCAGCTGGATCTGGTCGAGGAGGAAATAAAATGTGAGCTTCATAAGGCTTCAATTCCCAACGTTGTTAAAAACAGGTGTTGCCCCGTTAGTAGTGGGATATAAGACATCCGTCTAAAAAGGCACCGCACTTCTTAAGCTCATGCCAAACATCCAGAAGTGTGCGGGTTCGAATCCGCCCGGCAGCGCACAACAAAAAGGGGCAGCGCCACAAAAAACAAAAAAAAAAAAAAACGTTGGCATCAGTTGGGCATCTGGGAAGTCATGACCTGGATTGTGGCCCGGGCCTCTCATGATTAGAGTGTATGGAGTAGTCAGGGCCGAACCCGACGAAAACATCTGTCTGAGGGGAGGAGGGGGAGGGTGTGTTGTTATCCGTCGAAGACCTGTCTGCCCGTGAGCTCGTCCCTAGAGGTTCTAAGACTGGTAAACTGTAAAAAAGCACACACCGTTTATGCTTACTTTTCATTCTGTTATAGGCAGTGACACATTTGAAGTCAGGACAAAACAACCGGAAATGTAATGCATATCCTGAAGTGAAGTGTAATGATAAGATGAGCAGTGTGGGAAGAGATGGGCCAAGTGTTAGCATGTGGTTAACAGCAACGGTGTGAAGCATGTTGAGACATTTGAGTTAGTATGCCGTCTTCTCGTACTATGCTATGTTTGGCCTAAACTATCTGACGGTTATAGAGTATAGCATAGCGTTATAGCAGAACGTAGTAAGAGGGGAGAAGGTCAAAGTCCTGATTGGGGACGTTTTTTTAAGCGGGCATGGGGTCATCTGAGTTGCCGCCGCGGTTGGGTTCATTTGTTGGTCAATCTGTTGGAAATTGATAAGTATAAATGTTGGAAGTAGAAGATGCTTTTCTCTGGAAAACGCCTAACCTCAGTTTTTTTCCTTCAAAGCTTGACCATGTATGTATTGGCATTTCATTCAGGAAACCCACACCGACAAACATGATAGGTTCGGTGCAACATGCAGAAAGTCGAAAGTATGAAGTCTAGGAAATGTGAGTAATAGTAAGTCTCTATGGAAGAAACAAAGGTTTCTGAACGGAAATGTGCAACACCAGGGCAAAACAGAGAAGAGGGAGCAGCAGGAGATATCTGTGTTGATCACTGTCACTTCAGTCAGGGGGTTGCTGCGCTGCCTGGTCAAGAATGGAATCATAGGGTAGGGCAGACACTGGGTTGCTGAACCCACCTACATCTGAATGCAAACTCATCTGTTTCATCTCCTTTGCTTCTGCTGCTTTGTTGAGTCCAGCTCCGACACATCCCTCATAAGGTATCTACTTTTGTTTCCCCGACTTTTCACCCCTCCATCCTACCCGAACCCACCCTCTGCCCTCCCTCTTCCTCCGGTCCTTCCAGGGGGTCCATTTCGGCGGCGGGGCCCGTCAGTGGCACAGTGGACCCATCGAGGTCTCTTCAGGGCACGTTTCGGCAGGTTAGAGAAGAGGCCCTCTGTCAGGGTGGGGCAGTGGGGATGGATATGAGGCTCTTTCATGACCCATTTTCAACTGGCCTTTCAAGTGGCAGGGGAAATCGATGGCTCTTCAGGAACCATTGTCAAACTGGACCTCCCTGTCAGTGGCAGTGGACCAGTGGAGGACCCATTTCAAGATGGCCCTCAGTTCAGGATGATATTTCGGCTTCAGGACCATTTCGGCAGGCCCTGTCATGACAGGGGACATCGGGGGGGCTCTTCAGGGCCCATTTCAAATGGCCCTGTCAGTGAACAGTGGACATCGGGGCTCGTTCAGGGACCCATTTTGGCTGGGGCCCTGTCAGTGGCAGTGGGATATCGATGGTATCTTCAAGGGCCCAATTTCGTCTTTCTTTTAGTGTCCCACAAGCATCACGGTGATTATTCTGACACTTTCCACTGTTTATTCCTGTGCAATTAGGCCAGCCATACTCAGCAGCTTCGGGGGGGGAAGGTGTGCCAAGCTATTGATAGGTGTAACGTGTCATCCCATAACCCAACGGCCCAAAACTGGCCTTCTCTTCCGAAAGTTGGGTGAGGGGATTTTACGTGGTGGCAAGATGTTGTGCGTGCATTTCACCACACGGAACCTGGCGGGTTCGGTTTATAGTATCATTCGAAGGACCGTATAGGAAATGGAGGTCAGAAAAACCGTGTTAACCCGAGGGGGAAAATCCCCCTATACCGAAACGCCGGTCAGAGATCCTACAGAATTTGTGAACCTGCAACCCCAAGATCACGAGTCGTCCGATGCTCTACCAAACTGAGCTTATTCCGGCACCCATTTCGGCAGAAGGGCTTCAGTGACATGGACATCGAGTGGCTCTTCAGGCCCAGTCAAGTGACAGTGGGATATCGATGGCCACGATTCTCTTCAGGCCACATTTCGGTGCTGGCCCTTGTCAGTGGGTTCTTAGGTGGGATATCGATGGCTCTTCAGGACCCATTTCGGTGCTGGTGGCCCTGTCAGTGGCGGGCAGTGGATGGATATCGATGGGGAAATACGGTTTAGTGATAGGTTAGTGGGCTGGGTCTACCGGTCTAATGGAATAGACAGACCTAGGTACGTGTACACAGTAAAATGTGTTCATCCGTGAAGAGTTGCATGCCCTTTGTTGATGGCATGTAAGTGGGCAATGTGAGTCAGTGAGTCGGGCACCTAGAGCCTTGCGCACTGTTCTACCCATGTTCACAGTATGAAATATTCAAGCCTCTTTTTCTGCATGTCTGGGCTGGACTATGTCTGGTGTATATCAGAATAGTGTGTTGTGTGTGTGTGTGTGTGTGTGTGTGTGTGGGTGTGTGTGGTTGTGCACGCCCGTACATGTATACATACTTGTGTTACGTACGTCGGGCGCGTGTGTCGTGGTGTTGGTTGGGGGGGGCGGGGGGTGGGGGGTTGGGGTCGGATGGCCCTGGGGGGGGGAATGCGAGAGCGGTGCGCGCGCGTCAGTGTAAATGTGCTTGTGAGTGAATGTGTGATGCCCTCTCTCTCCTCCTCTCTCCTCTCTCTTGTATGCCCGTGTGTTGTGTGTGTATTTGTAAATGTTGGTCCGTGCGGCCCTGCACGCAACGTGTACGCCGCGCGCGCGCATGTGTGATTTATTCTCTGTCGTGCTGTCTGTTCGACCGTGTATGTGCCATATGTACGTGCGTTGTGCGCTGTTGCGGGTGTGTTGTGTTGTTTGTGTGTGTGGTGTTGCACGCGCGCGCGCGTATACCAGTGTGCGTACGCGCTATGCGTGTTGGTTGCATCGGGCGTGTATGAGCTGTGGTTAAAAATGCTTTGAAAACAGGACAGTGAACAATGTCACTTCACCATACCCTCAACCCCCTTCCCATCCTCCGCCAGCAGCCTGATTCGTGAGAATGTGTGCGAACTTTTTTTTCCCTAGGGCAACATTTGATTGTTGTGACCTGGATATTTCCATAGGTTCTCTCTTTATGTGTAATGGCGTTATCTCTTGGAGTGTCTTCTCGGCCCCCCCCCCACCCCCCCCCCCCCCCCCCCCTCCCCCCCCCACCCCCCCCCCCCCCCCCCCCCCCCCCCCCCCCCCCCCCCCCCCCCCCCCCCCCCCCCCCCCCCCCCCCCCCACCCCCCCCCCCCCCCCCCCCCACCCCCCCTCCCCCCCCCCCCCCACCCCCCCCCCCCCCCCCCCCCCCCCCCCCCCCCCCCCCCCCCACCCCCCCCCCACACCCCCCCCCCCCCCCCCCCCCCCCCCCCCCCCCCCCCCCCCCCCACCCCCCCCCCCCCAACCCCCCCCCCACCCCCCCCCCCCCCCCCCCCCCCACCCCCCCACCCCCCCCCCACCCCCCCCCCCACCCCCCCCCCCCCCCCCACCCCCCCCCCCCCCCCCCCCACCCCCACACCCCCCCCCCCCCCCCCCCCCCCCCCCCCCCCCCCCACCCCCCCCCCCCCACCCCCCCCCTTCCCCCCCCCACCACCCCCCCCCCCCCCCCCCCCCCCCCCCCCCCCCCCCCCCCCCCCCCCCCCCCCACCCCCCCCCCCCCCCCCCCCCCCCCCCCCCCCCACCCCCCCCCCCCCCCCCCCCCACCCCCCCCGTATCTTCCATCTGTTCTCCAGCATGTGACAAAATGAGGCGAAGTACCGGTCGCTTTCGTTTATGTCTGCTTTTTACAGTGTATAATTTTTCATCCGTTGTTTTTTTTTATATAAAAAAAATGTTTTATCAAAAATATGCCGTGTGGGTTTGGGGAAACTGAATTGGCTGCTGTGTATTTTAAAAGAAGGTAGTAAAAAGAAAATAAAACGAAAAGGCAAAAAAAAGAAGTCGAATGGTAATCTCTACATGTGTCAAGATTAGTAGGATTTTAAGTATATAGCAAAGAGAACATTCCTGTCACATTGTTTAAGCTCCAGCCAGCAAAAATCAAGTAAACTTCAATCTCACTGAATTCTTTACCACGCTTGACCTCTGGTGAATTGTTGATGTCTTTAGCATTTCGGATTTAATTCCAAAAGTACGCGCATTTTGAGGAGAAATTGAGTTGACTATGAAAAACGTATTGTCAGAGAAAACAGATTGCGATTGTGATTGCGAAAGCATGACCCGTGCGCGGAAAGTGCCATTAATTGTTCTTTTAATTTACGTATTGAATCGGGTGTGAACATTTAAATTGAGTTCGGTGAGGTAGTGGACATTCACGCATTCCGACGAATGCGTGAAGAATTATGGTTTATGCAGAAGCACGAGTTCGGACCATCGGATGAACACAGGCCCAGTGGATTGTCATGCATAGATATGTACCTCTCAAAGTTGGCAGAGGGTATTTTTTGGCAGCTTCACGAAACTCCAGGGTCCACGCAGTCGGATCATATACATCTTCGAAACAAGAGGGATCATTGTGCACGTTTGTGTCACGGTAAGCGTGTTGAACTGAAGCATGGTGAGCGACGCCGAGTGCTGCCTATGCACAACTCCCCTTTTTCAGAGGTCCTGAGGTCACTGTTGGTGTTGTTGTTGCTGTTGTTTATTGGGTTCTTAACAAACTTTGAGGAGTATAAACATCGTAAAGAGAAAGCGCGGTATGGTTTAAAAGTAAATGAAATATATGTGGATGGATGCTCTCTCTCTCTCTCTCTCTCTCTCTCTCTCTCTCGTCGCAATTTAAAACCACGGGTGACATCTGGGTACCGAGAAGTCCGTGGACCAAGACCACACCTACCACCGTTGAACACGCTTCACTACATAGCTTTAGTTCACCAGTTTGCATGTGAACAGCGTTTGCTTGGATTTGGTTGGCCCACCAAAGACAAGAAAGCAGTTTAAAACCCAGTCAAGTTTGATGAACAACGACAACAACAACAGCACAACAGTCCTAAACTGTGTGAAGAGTCGTCATAAAAATTCGACTGCCCAACAACGACCAAAAAAAAAGTTTTAAACCCAATCAAATGAAGTTGTGACGAAGAATGACAAGAACAACACAGCTGTTTTAACCACGTTTTTTTTTTTTTTTAAACTTCTATCTGTTTCGCATGTGAAATCGAACTCTCGTTTATACGTACAAGATCGGAGCTGGCATCAGCAACTGCATGCCGTTTCGAAAGTGCTGGGCAGAAATTGTGGTGATTTGATGTGCTTGAAACTGAGACTGGAGAAGTCTTCTGAGAGGCCCGGGCTGGTTGTTCTCTGTTGAGGTGGCAAGATGTCTCTTGCAGTGGAAGTTGCTTTCGAAGAGGTGAGCAGTGTGTGTGTGTGTGTGTGTGTGTGTGTGTGTGTGTGGTGTGTTGTGTACTGACTGCATTTATGTGACTGGCATAGTCTGTGTCTCGTTCAGTCTCTGTTCGTTTGTCAGTGTCTGTCTGTGTGTCTGTCTATCTGTCTGTCTGTCTGTCTGTCTCTCTGTTTTGAATTTCCGCCTTTTCCTTTTTTCTTTGTCAGGCTGTCCTCCCTCTCTCTGTCTCTCTCTCTGTCTGTCTGGGTATCAGTCAGTGTGGCTGGCTGGCTGGCTGTTTAGCTGGCTGGCTGCCTGTCTATCTGTCTCTTTCTCTCCCTCCC
>JADBJO010027695.1:15000-20000 GCA_016801955.1 Conus betulinus
ATTGCTATGCTTCCGTTTTCACTTCCTTACTTCTGTTTGCACGTCTGTACTTCTACTTTTCTTTTCTGCACTTCTGTTTTCACTTCCTTGCTTCTGTTTGCACTTATGTACTTGTTGTTTTCACTTCCTTACTTCTGTTTGCACTTCTGTACTTTTTGCTTTCTCTTCTGCACTTCTTTTTTTCACTTCCTTACTTCTGTTTGCACTTCTGTACTTTTACTTTCTCTTCTGCACATCTGTTTTCACTTCCTTACTTCTGTTTGCACTTCTGTACTTCTGCTTTCTCTTCTGCGCTTCTGTTTTCACTTCCTTACTTCTGTTTGCACTTCTGTACTTTTACTTTCTCTTCTGCACTTCTGTTTTCACTTCCTTACTTCTGTTTGCACTTCTGTACTTTTACTTTCTATTCTGCACATCTGTTTTCACTTCCTTACTTCTGTTTGCACTTCTGTACTTCTGCTTTCTCTTCTGTACTTCTGTTTTCACTTCCTTACTTCTGTTTGCACTTCTGTACTTTTGCTTTCTCTTCTGCACGTCTGTTTTCACTTCCTTACTTCTGTTTGCACTTCTGTACTTCTGCTTTTCTATTCTGCACTTCTGTTTTCACTTCCTTACTTCTGTTTGCACTTCTGTACTTTGCTTTTCTCTTTCTATTCTGGTTTCTTTTCTGTTTTTTCACTTCCTACTTCTCTTGTCACGTTGTACTTCGCTTTCACTGCACTTCTGCACCTGTTTTTAACTTCTGTACGTTTTCTCTGCTGTAATTCGTTTTCTTTTCTGTACTTTTTGTTTTCGCTGCACCTGTTTTAACTGCTGTACTACTGTTTTTTTCTCTGTGTAATTTTTTCACTTTTGTACTTGGTTTTTCACCTGTTTTAACTGCTGTACGTGTGTGTACTTCGGCTGTAATTCGTTTTCACACCCTGTACTTTTGTTTTCGCTACACCTGTTTTAACTGCTGTACGTGTGTTTTTCTCTGCTGTAATTCGTTTTCACCCCTGTACTTTTGTTTTCGCTGCACCTGTTTTAACTGCTGTACGTGTGTTTTCTCTGCTGTAATTCGTTTTCACCCTGTACTTTTGTTTTCGCTGCACCTGTTTTAACTGCTGTACGTGCGTTGTTTCTCTGCTGTAATTCGTTTTCACCCCTGTACTTTTGTTTTCGCTGCACCTGTTTTAAGTGCTGTACGTGTGTTTTCTCTGCTGTAATTCGTTTTCACCCCTGTACTTTTGTTTTCGCTGCACCTGTTTTTTTAATTGCTGTACGTTGTGTTTTCTCTGCTGTAATTCGTTTTCACCCCTATACTTTTGTTTTCGCTACACCTGTTTTAACTGCTGTACGTGTGTTTTTCTCTGCTGTAATTCGTTTTCACCCCTGTACTTTTGTTTTCGCTACACCCGTTTTAACTGCTGTACGTGTGTTTTTCTGCTGTAATGCTCACCCCTGTAATTCGTTTTCGCTACACCTGTGTACTGTTTGTGTTTTCTCTCGCTGCTACACCTGTTTTAACTGCTGTACGTGTGGTTTCTCTGCTGTAATTCGTTTTTCACCCCTGTACTTTTGTTTTCGCTGCACCTGTTTTTAACTGCAGTACGTGTGTTTTCTCTGCTGTAATTCGTTTTCACCCCTGTACTTTTGTTTTCGCTGCACCTGTTTTTAACTGCTGTACGTGTGTTTTCTCTGCTGTAATTCGTTTTCACCCCTGTACTTTTGTTTTCGCTGCACCTGTTTTTAACTGCTGTACGTGTGTGTTTTTCTCTGCTGTAATTCAGTTTTCACCGCTCTCCTTCGGCCTGCACTGCTGTGCTCCAGTGTACAGCAGTTTTGCGATTTCACCGGAGCACGTTTGTTTTCACCGTTACACTTGCGTTTCACTGTTGTGCTTCTGTGTTCACTGCTCTACGTTTTCGCTGCTGCGTGGCTGTTTTCACTGCTGTGTTTGTCTTTTCTGCTGAGTACACATCAGTGAAAACTACAGTGCATGAATGAAAACAGAAGTATCACCAGCAATCAAAATAAGTGTGGCAATAAAAGAACAGAAGTACTGTAGTGAAAGTAAGTGCCGCAGAGAAAACAAAAGTATAGAAGTGAAAAAAGTATAGCTGTTGACAGAGACATTCGGCGCAGAAAATAAAGTGCGTAAGATGTTTTACTTTTTATCTGTGGTTTCAAGAATGCAGTTTTTCTAATTGAAACAGTTCGTTCTGGGTTTGTCTTCGTTGTGGTGAATGCCAGTGCGACCTAACGTTAGTGTGACAAGTAAACTGGTTTTAGTGTTAAGTGTCTGCTGCAGAGTTTTCTTTTTAATATAAGTTTCTACAGCATTTGTCTGGACTTCTGTACTTTTTTTAAAAATTATTATTCAATGCTGTTTTCACGGGTGGACTTTCGTTTAAACTTCAGGACTTTTTTTTTTTAACTGTTCCACTCTGTTCCACTTCAGCCTTCTTCCCTGCACTCACGTCTTCTGTGTTCTCTGTTATACTCATAATTTCACATATAGACTCTCCTTTTTTCCACTTTATGTACGTGTGTTGTCGCGCCTGCATGATTATGAGTGTGTACTTCTCTGTGAGTATGTGTGGAGCCCCACGCGTGTGAACTTCTCTGAATAGGCGTGCGTGTTTGTGTCTGTGCATACATCTAGCTCTGCGTGTATGTGTGTGTGCGCGCGCTCACTCCTGTAAGCTTATACACACTCCTGTATACGTTACCGCCAGTAGGGACGGTTGTACAGCTGACGTTTATTGATAAAGCAGCCGCGCGCATGTATCGGGGAGGCTTATGGATGTCCACCCCCCAGTTTACGATCGCTGAATCACAAGTGGCTCGCTCTTTGAAGACTCCACAGCTTGTCAGTCAGTCAGTGACAGTGGCCGCCGCGGAGGAAAGAGAGCTGAGACATACAGACGATTGTCTCCCTTGTTCTGGGGAGGAAGGGCCTGGCAAGAAAGTTCGGGTATGATTTTGTGGTGGTGGTATTTGATGGTATGATCGACGTGTATAGGGGAACACGATGACCGACACAAATGATGTGCGTGCGTGCGTGTGGTGTGTGTGTGTGTGTGTGTGTGTGTGTGTGTGTGTGTGTGTGTGTGTGTGTTGCGCGCGCGCGCGCGCGTTGTGTGTGTATGTGTGTGTGTGTGTGTGTGCGCGCGAGCGCGTGTTTGTGTATGTACACGCGAGCGCGTGTTTGTGTATGTACGCGCGCGCGCGCGTGTGTGTTAAAAGTTTTCAGATATATTTCTGGAATTGTGGGGAAATGTTGGACAGTCTAAAGACCCACTGGACGCGCGTAAAAGTCTGTCTACCAAAACGAAAATATGTGCATACCGTAGATGCAGCAAAATGAAGGTCACTGGTGGGCATGCACACTTACTCCAAAGTCAAACAGATCCTGGATCCGCTTTTTTTCATCCGGATCGATTCACGGATCCACATCACAATTCATCGGATTCGCCCTTCCGTCACATGTCAACTTTTCATTAAGTTTGATTCCAGTGGTGTGTAATCATGTTTGCGTAGTTGTATTGACAGACAAAACAAACAAACAAACGGATGCTGGTGAAAACGTAGCCTCCCTAAGTTATGAAAAGAAAGGCAGGTGTGAATTTGGCCTCGTCTGCGTGTTGGTTGAAACCTGTTTAGTCAGCGCTGCAATTCACCACAAGTGCCGTTCACTCAGAACTGCATTTCACCACAAGTGCCGTTCACTCAGCGCTGCATTTCACCACAAGTGCCGTTCACTCAGCGCTGCTTTTCACCACAAAGTGCCGTTCACTCAGCGCTGCATTTCACCACAAGTGCCGTTCACTCAGCGCTGCATTTCACCACAAGTGCCGTTCACTCAGAACTGCGTTTCACCACAAGTGCCGTTCACTCAGACCTGCATTTCCACCACAAGTGCCGTTCACTCAGAACTGCGTTTCACCACAAGTGCCGTTCACTCAGACCTGCATTTCACCACAAGTGCCGTTCACTCAGAACTGCAGTGTGCCGTAGGTGTCGCGCTCTCCCACATCATATGTCATCGGCAGGAGAGCAGGTTTTGCCACGTAACCACAGTTGCTGTTTGAAGTGGGTAGTCCTGCACTGAACACTGGCGGAAAATATGTTTCGAGTGTGGAAATCCCGTACAGAGGTCGATCAGTCACACGATTTTCCTACTTCTGGGTACCGAACAAAAAAAAAAAAAGGAAAAAGGAAAGGGACAGCACTCCTGTGCAAGAAAGATGTTTGGCCTGCAGCCCTCGGAGACGACGTTTGTCTTGTTTGCATCGAAGGTTCAGCTGGTAGGGTCTGCAGTCATAAGGCGCGTACACCCATGGGGGCGCTTCCGTGGAGTTTATGTTGTGTCGCATCCGGTGGTCACACAGTGGCATGTGCCAAGGAGCAGTTATGTCCCCTGACGTCTTAATGGAATGCACTTTGCGTCCCTGTATGAACACAGCGCAGGCTTCAAAGAGTGGCGCACTGCATGACACTTCTTGATGAAACTGAAACCGAGACTGTCCTTTGCCACATTGACCGCCTCCCGGGTTTAGCCTGGGCTGATTTGATCTTACAACATTTCTCCCGAGTCCTTAAGCGTGATTGATAATATTTTCCCCACTTCGCCATCTCTCACAATGAATTTCAGGGCTAGCTTTTGCTAGATAATGTTTTCAGAGTCATTGTTGCGAACCATCAAAGGACACAACAGTTTACATTTCGTTTTTGTGTGTGGAAAGTTAAGGAAGAATATATTTAGGAGGCATTGATATGTTTTAATTCAAACCATAGTATAGTTTTTTTTTTCTTTTTGCATGTTTTAGTATCATTGCCAAACAGGCTGTCCATTTTAGAATACTTTGAAAACAAACAACGTTTCTGAGTGCAAACTGGCCTCTCTACCTATGAACTTACCGGATACGCATACCTTAACCTGATTCGATCATGACTAGATCACGTTACCTCCAGATACACGGGCGAACACTACCCCGGGTGAAGAGAATTCAAGG
>JADBJO010027696.1:5000-21019 GCA_016801955.1 Conus betulinus
ATTCAATCTTCTCTCCTCCCCCCTCACCTTTTCCCCACCCCATCACCAAAATGATGCTGAGGTAATGCCAAAGAAGTCTGCAATACTAGAAGCCAGACTATTGTTAGCCCTAATGCTGCGTGGCTGACGGCTTGTTGCTATTTATGTAATAGATGGGTCACAAAGACTCAACCGAGTTTAAGGCAGATTACTTTGAGCTTTTATAGTAAAAAAAAAAAAAAAAGAAAGAAAGATCATCTTGGGACTGCGGTGATGAATTTCTCAGGGTTATGCGCCTGGAGGTGGGGACTCGCCCGATTTTGAAGTCAGACAGGCCTTAAGCTTAATGAAGAATATGGCTATCGAACAGAAAGCCGGATTCACTCGCTGTGACATTTGTTTCAAAGGGTATCCAACTGAATGCCCAAATCCTCCGATTAGACATTGAGGCAAGCCTATCTAAGGTTTATCCTTCTAAAGTCCAGATTAGACATTGAAGTGGTGAGGGCTCTCTGAGGATGATCCATCTGAAAGACAGATTCGCTCTATGCCAGACTGCTTCCACATCTCACCACTCATCCACCCCACTCCCCACCCTACCCTACCCCCACCGTCCAGCCCGCTACAACCGTTTTCCGACACTCGTGGGGAAACAGCCCGGTGCTGGACAGCACGGTGACGTCATAAAGTTGCCGGAGGCTGGCGAAGCCACGGGGTCCTGGCTGGAACTGCTGGGTCACCCGAGCCAGGTGCCTCTAAGGTTCTCGCGCTCCCAGCTGGATTTGGTTTTGTCGATTTGTTTATTTGCTGGCAAACATTGATTTCAAGTCACTTTCGGAGAGGTACATAACGCAGTCATTCTGAATGCAGTCTTACTGCTAGGTTGACAGGAAACTAAAAATGTATCTCAACGACTCACAGCCTTCTGATACCCACATTTAGGTCAGGGGTCGATAAAATCACCGATTTTTGTTGCTGTTTGTGTGTTTGTTTATTTTGTTTTGTTTCTTGTTTTTGTTTCTCCAACCTCCGTTTTTCTAACTTTTTTTCCGTTTAAAGTAGGTCCTCCATCCTCCTCTCTCTCTCTCTCTCTCTCTCTCTCTCTCTCTCTCTGACTCGCCACACTCACTATGCAATACCTGTGTGTTTTTCCAAGGGATGGACGTCTGCTTGCTGATGTTCATGTTTTGTCGTTCGATACATGGCGTCTGGGTTTACTCATGTACTGATGTACAGTGCGCTGACACTTTTAACTTATTATATCAATTATGCATGTAAAATTTGATGAGATTAAAAAAAAAAAAGCAATGCATCCTAACCTCCCCATCCCACCTCACCTACACACCCGACCGCCACATCCTGACACCTTATACCCCCCACACACCCCGGTTACTTCCCAGTGTATCACACACAAAGATTGCCCATCGTTACCGCACATACCTTAAAAACATTCGACACAATCTGCAAAAGTGACCATTTATATACAAAGAACCAAACGTATGAATGAACGAACGAAAGAACAAATGAATAAAAGAATGAATGAAAAAAATTAGCGAATCAGTGTGTGTGTGGGTGTGTGTGTGTGTGTGGTGTGTGTGTGTGTGTGTGTGTGTGTGTGTGTGTGTGTGCTTGTGCGCGCGCGCACATATGTGTGTGCGTGTGTGTGTGTGTGTGTGTGTGTGTGTGTGTGTGTGTGTGTGTGTGTGTGTGTGCACGTACGGGCACGTATGTGTGCATTTGAATGTGCATGAAGATGTCGGCATGTGATATATACAAATCTTGCAAATCAAGTTCTGCTTTTTCTACCATGACACAATGTCTTTAAGGTAGACTAGATTTTTAGGTAGACTGAAAAGTCAGATGTCCTGTGAACAGCTTCGGAGTATGTATTTTTTCCCTAAGACTTATTTGCTGGTTAAAAATAATTTGGAGCAAAGACAGTGCCTTTGTTTTCCGGCCTATACTTATGCACATCATACCTAAAAGGATGATGTGATTAACAAAAATGATATTGTTTTGTAAAAGCTCGTTCCTGAGCACTCCAAATAGGACATCCACTACTGACGGTTTTACTTGCTTTCCGATTTCATGCAGTAAAAGAAAACCGCTTCTGTATCTTTCAAAACTAGTTCACAATTAGGCAATAAAAAAAGAAATGCTCTATGAAATCAATTCCATCCGTTCAATAGTCACATTTATTGAAAAAGATCAAGTTAACACAATAAAAACAAATGACATGGAAAAACAAACAACTATTAAATGCAAACAACAAACAAACGAACAAACGAAACCATCCTAAACGACCTGGATTAACGATTATAGGACATGAGATCAGACCCCTGCTTGCCCATCACACCAACCACCATATTTCTATAAAGCTGATGAGCTGGTTCACAGGCGCGGTAAAGAGGCTTTCACACGCAGAAACCGTGAAACAACCGACACAGGAGGGCCTTAGGCTGTGTTCACACTTAAACCGGCCAGTTGTTGACAGCCATTTGTCATCAGCTGGACATAACAGCTCCCACATGGGACACCGCCTTTTGTCGTCAGTCAGACAAAAGACGGTCCATTAACAAAAGAATAGAAAGTCTCGGGAAGCTCTTCAGAGAAGGAATACCCCACACACACACACACACACACACGCGCGCGCAATCATACACACACACACACACACACACACACACACACAGGTGTTTCGGCCCTGAACTCCTGGTTTCTCGGATTAAAGATGAAAGACCTCGCTAGACACATTGTGACACGAAAAATGCATACACATTATTAAATAAAACAGGAAGACAAATCGAATATTGTGTCTAGTTGTGTGTGTGTGTGTGTGTGTGTGTGTAATGAACCCATGTGTTTATAGTAATCTTCTCACGCGTATTTGCTCGCTCGCTTTATGACGTATGCAAATATATTTCATAATGTGCGCAAATGGGGGAAAACTTTGCACATGGTTCGTAAATGGCCATGAGCTTCAAGGACACCGCACATGGCGGTGAGAAGACGTTCATGATGATTTTTGATTGCCGGGGTCAGAGTGTGTGTGTGTGTGTGTGTGTGTGTGTGTGTGTGTGTTTGATGTCAAAGACGAGTTCCATGTTGTCGATGCTGTGTGCCTAAAGGATCATAATGTGTGATTATGCAATGTGACAACATTAAAAAACATTAAAAATGCATACCATTGTGCTTAGGGACCCAGATTACGTGTGCAATGTGCTCATATGAATATGTGATCAGTATGTCCTTGAGGTGTGTTAAACATGATAACGCCAAACATGTATTCAATGTTGTTGATGTCGTGCGTCTCTCGCCAGGTGTCACTGGATGTGCAAGATGGCATTGCCAAGTCCTTCCCCCACCCCTCCCCCCCAACACAGATTTTGTCTGCCCTTTCTCTTCTCCGCTTGCATTGTTCAGAGGAGAACGGATCTCCGAGAGTTCCCTGGGTCTTGTTATATGCCCCAAAAGCTTCAGCTCTCTTTGTCCTGATAGTCAACAGGTCTTCAGGGCGCCTGATGGTTCTGCATCCTTGCTTATGCCATGCTCAGCATAGCAATATTCGTAGCAATGTTCCGAAACATTTTGTCTGCACTGCTTGGATTTGACTTGGCAGTTGTGCTGGCCATGACAAAAGTGCACCCAGGAAAAAGGACGGCATAGTTGTAGACAAAAATGTAAGCCTGAGTCAGACGCTGATGATATTTCATTTTCTTGTTTTCCGTTTTCCTTCTTTATTTTCTTTCTTTCCTTTTTTGTGCTTGTTTGTTTGTTTGTCGTTTTTTCTCTCCTTTTCTTGATGCCGCTGCTATTTGGTTTGTCTGATCTAGGAGTTTTCTCTGATTTATATTGACTGATGACTGCGCCAGATATTTGAATTATTTCGCAATCTCTAGTTATTTTCTACTATGATATTTTTTTTTTTCCGGGTGAACCTTGCGTGGGTGTTTTGTTTGTTAGTTTGTTTGTTTGTTTTTTGTTATCAGATTTTTTTTCTATTATGATTTCAATGCGTCTTCGGTAAATATTCTGTTCAGGTTGGCATTTTGTTGTTGTTGCTTTTTCTTTTTCTTTTTCTTTCTTTTTTCCTTCTATCCAGTCTTTCCATGTCTTGAATGAAACTGATGGTGATGATTTGGCCTCCGATGTTTCCATGGCATCTGTCATTATGCGTTTTTAAAGACATGTTGAATCGTCTAGGTGATAAAAGACAGCCTAGGCGGACTCTGAACAGTATCAAACCAATCTACTGCTATGCATTGAATAAGTACCGCGCACTGCCTGCTTTTGCTTACAGTCAGATATTTCATATTGCTTGGGTTGATTTCAGCTTCTAGCACAGTCTATGAACTTGTGATAAAAAGTTTTTTTTTTTCTGAATTTTTTCTTATCTGTTCTGTGCCACGTGTGTCTGTACGTGCGCCAGGCAAACTGGTACCGTAAGCTGCTTTAGTTTGGAGTTAAAGGCATACGACTACTTTGCGATGGGAGCACAATGTGTCCCCTCCCATATTCATTACTCATCACTATGTGCAATCTCCCCGCCTCAGTTTAAAATTTCATCACAACGAAGTAATGATTTTTATTGAAATCTTAGCATTTTCTAAATCACGTGAACATTCGATACTGGTGAACACCACATGGAAAGTAAATCTTAAAGTTCAATGACAGGGGAAATAATTTCTATTAGGCTTATGAACTGAATTTTTCTGTCTCCATGGCTGGAAAAACCTGTGCACCTACCAACCATCTCCCACCTTCCGCCAAGTTTTTTGTAAACGTACATTTTTTTTTTTGTCTTATTGATTAAACCAGATAAATCTGGTCCAAGCTGAGCTTAGGGGGCCAGCCATAGCGAGATTCACACTTGCACACTGAAAACACGCCGTGTCGTCCGCTAACTGCTTGAAGAGGTTTAGCCAAACCCACAGGCCATAAGTAAACAATGATAAAGAATGTCCTATAATAATGATAATAATGATGATAATGATAATATAACGAATAATGATAATAATAATAATAGCAAGGAGAAGAAGAGAAGTAGGGTCGGATTATTTTGCCTCAGGAAAAGTTTTTTTTTTAATAAAACAATATTAACAATTAATATTAACAATAATAAAATGCTGTTGCTGATAATGATGATAAGGATAACAACGATAATAACAACAATAAAATAATAATGATTAAAGATTGGGTCAGATTTATTTTGCCTCAGACTTCATTGCGAACTTACGTCTTCTCAATATCGAAAGCAACCAAGCGTGTAAACAGTCATTGTGCCCGCCAACAGTGCTGGAGCCCCTCTGTCGCCCTGTGCAGCAGTAACACAGACTGACCGTCGCCAGCCGGTGGGGATGTGTGTGGTGGACAAAGGAACGTCGCCTGGGGAGGGAAGAAGGGTGGACTCGGCATTACTTGTTGCCGAGCTCGACTGAATCCTCTGTACTGGCTGTTAAATTCAATGAACCGTGGTCATGTGCCTGTTAAATTAACCGCACCGCCACCCACCCAACAACCGCAGTCTCTTGACTTAATAGAGAGGCGGTTCAATGGCTCTTCGCCCGATGATTGTGGCCCCCAGCGATCTCGCTTCTGTGGCGGATGACTTTCTAACCCCCCCGCCCCCCACCCCACCCCACCCCCAACATCCGCAGTCTCTTGATTAATAGAGAGGCGGTTCAACGGCTGTTCGCCCGATGATTGTGGCCGCCAGCGATCTTGCTTCTGTGGCGGGTGACTTCTCTGCGATGCATGAGATTTTGCGGTCAGTGGACATGACAGACAGTAACCGCACTTTACTGTTTTTGGGCAACATGACCCTTCGGGTCAGAGTCGTCACGCCATTCTGAAGCTTTAGGCAGGCAAAAAAATGGAGGGGTCGTGATTATAATGACAATCCGTCGCTTTTTTTTTTTTTCCTTGACGAAGACTTTCAAACATCAATTGCTTCATTTCTTTAAAAGTAGATAAAACTAATATATATATATATATATATATATATATATATATATATATATATATATATATATATATATATATATATATATATATATATATATATGTATATTTATATATACATATACACACACACACACACACACACACACACACACACACACATATATATATATATATATATATATATATATAATGCTGAACAATTAAGTAGTGGGGGAAAACAAGCGCAGGTTAACAATTCTTCCATCATTATATAGTAATGACTTGACAAAGATTTGAAAAAAAAAATGAAGATGAAGAAAATGGGAAAATACATATATTATAAATATGAAAACCCTTCACTAGCTGCATGAGGGAGCTGTCATAAACCTTCTCAAACACAGATCTACATGTATTGCCTGCTCCAAGGCCTTTCGTCCACTGGATTGGAAACACACACACACACACACACACACACACACACACACACACACACACACACACACACACACACACACACACACACACACACACACAACACACACACACACACACACACAAGCACGCGCGCGCTGGCACATACACGAGCACTAGAGGAGAAAGGAGTGGAGGAGGGAAACACGATTGCCTGTACCCATTGTCAACACAGCGCACGCCTCCAAGGGTGGTACAGGACTGCTCTAAAGACAGGTGGGGACAGTGCTTCTCTGGGTCCTCCCCAGCACCTTCGGGTGTTTCTTTTTCTTCGATTGAGTAAGAGAGGTGCGAGGGGGAGTGGTGGAGGAGGCTGGGGAGGGGGGCGACAGAGGGGAAGGAGGGCGTGCGAAGACAAACAATGGGGGAGGAGGTTTCAAAGAGGGGAGGGGGTAGGGGGGAAGGGAAGGAAGGGGAAGTTGGAGATGTCTTCAGTGCGATGGCATTCTGCACGACAAGCTCTCTCTCTCTCTCTCTCTCTCTCTCTCTCTCTCTATCTCTCTCTCTCTCTCTCTCTCTCTCTCTCTCACACACACACACACACACACACACACACACACATAGGGGAAGGAGGGGCGAAAGAGGGGAAGGGGGGGTAACTGAGGGGAAGGAGGGAGGGCAACAGAGGGGAAGGGGGAAGGACAGAAGGGCGAGGGAATTTGACAGAGGGGAGGGAATTTGACAGAGGGGAAGGAGGGGAGGGGGGGCGAGAAAGGGGAAGGAGGGAGTGCAATGGAGAGTAGGAGGGAGGAGGGAGGGCGACAAAAGGGGAAGGAGGGGGGGCGACAGAGAGGAAGGAGGGAGCGCAAAGACAAACAATGGGAAGGAAGTTTCAAAGTGGGGAGGGGGGGGGGGGGGGGGGGGGGAGGGGAGGGGAAGGAAGTTTTGGGGGGTCTTTCAGCGCGAAAGCATTCTGCAAGACAGCTCTCTCTCTCTCTCTCTCTCTCTCTCTCTCTCTCTCTCTCTCTCTCTCTCTCTCTCTCTCTCTCTCTCTCTCAGTGACGTGTGTGTGTGCGCGCGTGCGAACGTGTCTGAGTGCGTGCGTGTACGTGTACGTGTGTGTGTGTGTGTGTGGTGGTTGGGGAGGGGGGGGGGGGGGGGGCGCAAGCGTTTTACATACGAGCTGGCATGTGAACATGGAGAAGGGGGGGCTGGATGGGCAGGGTGGCTAGCCATGTGCTGTAGGGGGAGGGGGGGGAGAGGGAAGGAGGGGGCGACAGAGAGAAGGAGGGAGGGGGACAGAGGGGAAGGAGGGAGGGCGACAGAGGGGAAGGGGGTGGGGCGACAGAGGAGAAGGAGGTAGTGCAAGGACAAAACAAGGGGGACTTCTTTCCAAAGTGGGCAGGGGGGGGGGGGGGGGGGAAGGAGGGAGGGCCACAGAGGGGAGGGAGGGAGGGCGACACAGAGGGGAAGAAGGGAGGGGCGACAGAGAGGAAGGAGGGGGCGACAGAGGGGAAGGAGGGAGGGCGACAGAGGGGAAGGAGGGAGGGCGACAGAGGGGAAGGATGAGTGCAAGGACAAACAATGGGGACGAAGTTTCAAAGTGGGCAGGGGGGTGGGGGGAAGGAGGGAGGCCACAGAGGGGAGGGAGGGAAGGCGACAGAGGGGGGGGGGAAGAAGGGCGACAGAGGGAAGGAGGGACGAGGAGAGAGGGAAGGAGGGTGTGCGACAGAGTGGAAGGAGTGGAGGGGGGGGGGACAAAGGGGAAGGGGGGTGACAGAGGGAAGGAAGGTGCGACAGAGGGAAAGGAGAGGGCGACAGAGGGGAAGGGAGGGGGGGGGGGGGGGCAGAGGGGATGGAGGGAGCGCAAGGACAAAATATGGGGACGAAAGTTTCAAAGTGGGCAGGGGGTGGGGGGGTAAGGAGGGAGGGTACGACAGAGGGGAAGGAGGGGAGGGCGACAGAGGGGAAGGAGGGAGGGGCGACAGAGGGGAAGGAGGGAGTGCAAGGACAAACAATGGGGACGAAGTTTTCAAAGTGGGCAGGGGGTGGGGGGAAGGGAGGGAGGGCCACAGAGGGGAGGGAGGGGAGGCGCGAGAGGAAAGGGGGAAGAAGGAAGGGCGACAGAGGGGAAGGAGGGACGAGGGCGAGAGGGAGGGGAAGGAGGGGTGCGACAGAGTGGAAGGAGTGGAGGGGGGGGGGGACAAAGGGGAAGGAGGGGGTGACAGAGGGAAGGAAGGTGCGACAGAGGGAAAGGAGAGGGCGACAGAGGGGAAGGGAGGGGGGGGGGGGGGGCAGAGGGGGGGAGGAGGGAGCGCAAGGACAAAATATGGGGACGAAGTTTCAAAGTGGGCAGGGGGTGGGGGTAAGGAGGGAGGGCGACAGAGAGGGAAGGAGGGAGGGCGACAGAGGGGAAGGAGGGAGGGCGACAGAGGGGAAGGAGGGAGTGCAAGGACAAACAATGGGGACGAAGTTTCAAAGTGGGCAGGGGGGGGGGGAAGGAGGGAGGGGCGACGGAGAGAGAGGGGAAGGAGGGACGGCGAGAGAGTGGAAGGAGGGGCGGGACAGAGGGGAAGGGGGGGAGAGGGGAAGGAGGGAGTGCAAGGACAAACAATGGGGACGAAGTTTGAAAGTGGGGGAGGGGGTGGGGGAAGGGAAGGAAGGGGTGATATAGGGGAAGGAGGGAGGGCGACAGAGGGGAAGGAGGGGGCGACAGAGGGGAAGGATGGAGCGACAGAGGGGGAGTGGGTGAGACAGAGGGGAAGGAGGGAGTGCAAAGACAAATAATGGGGACGAAGTTTCAAAGTGGGGAGGGGTTTGAGAGAGGGGAGGGAAGGAGAGAGGGGGTGACAGAGGGGAAGGAGGGAGAGGATGACAGGCGGGAAAGAGGGGGAGGCGACAGAGGGGAAGGAGGGAGGGCGACAGAGGGGAAGGAGGGAGTGCGACATAGGGGAAGGAGCGGACAGGGGCGACAGAGGGGAAGGAGGGGAGGGGGCGACAGAGGGGAAGGAGGGAGTGCAAGGACAAACAATGGGGACGAAGTTTCAAGTGGGCAGGGGGGGGGTGGAAGGAGGGAGGGCGACAGAGGGGAAGGAGGGAAGGCGACAGAGGGGAAGGACAGAGGGCGACAGAGGGGAAGGAGG
The DNA here is from genome assembly GCA_016801955.1 of Conus betulinus. Lineage (NCBI taxonomy): Eukaryota > Metazoa > Mollusca > Gastropoda > Neogastropoda > Conidae > Conus > Conus betulinus. Next base: position 14,477 of record JADBJO010027696.1, read on the forward strand.
GAGGACGACAGAGGGGAAGGAGGGTGGGCGACAGAGAGGAAGGAGGGGATCGCGACAGAGGGGAAGGAGGGTGGGCGACAGAGGTGAAGGAGGGATCGCGACAGAGGGGGGAAGGGGGGGGGCGACAGAGGGGAAGGAGGGATCGCGACAGAGGGGGAGGAGGGAGGGGGGGCGACAGAGGGGAAGGAGGGATCGCGACAGAGGGAAGGAGGGAGGGCGACAGAGGGGAAGGAGGGATGGCGACAGAGGGGAAGGAGGGAGTACAAGGACCAAACATGGGGGACGAAGTTTCAAAGTGGGCAGGGGGTGGGGGGAAGGAGGGAGGGCGACACAGGGGAAGGAGGGAAGGCGACAGAGGGGAATGATGGATGGCGACAGAGGGGACGAGGAGAGAGAGTGGAAGGAGGGTGCGACAGAGTGGAAGGAGTGGGGGGGGGGGGGACAGAGGGGAAGGAGGGGGCGACAGAGGGAAGGAGGGGACGACAGAGGGAAAGGAGGGAGGGCGACAGAGGGGAAGGGGGGAGACAGAGGGGATGGAGGCGACAGAGGGAGCGCAAGGACAAAATATGGGGGACGAAGTTTCAAAGTGGGCAGGGGGTGGGGGTAAGGAGGGAGGGCGACAGAGGGGAAGGAGGGAGGGCGCGACAGAGGTGAAGGAGGGGGGGCGACAGAGTGGAAGGAGGGGGTGGGACAGAGGGGAAGTTGGGAGAGGGTAGGGGGGGAGTGCGAGGAACAAACAATGGGGGACGAAGTTTGAAAGTGGGGGGGGGGGGGGGGAAGAGGAAGGATGGGTGAAACAGGGGAAGGAGGGAGGGTGACAGAGGGGGGGAAGGAGGGGGGCGACAGAGGGGGAGGTGGGGTGAGACAGAGGGGAAGGAGGGAGTGCAAGACAAACAATGGGGACGAATTTCAAAGTGGGCAGGCAGGGGGGTGGGGGGGGAAGGGAAGGAGGTGATAGAGGGGAGGAGGGAGGGAGGGCGACAGAGGGGAAGAAGGGGAAGGAGGGAGGGCGGCAGAGGGGAAGGAGGGAGTGCAAAGACAAACAATGGGGACGAAGTTTCAAAGGGGGGAGGGGTTTGAGGGAGGGGAAGGAGGGGAGGAGAGAGGGCGACAGAGGGGAAGGAGGGAGGATGACAGGCGGGAAAGAGGGGGAGGCGACAGAGGGGAAGGAGGGAGGATGACAGGCGGGGAAAGAGGGGGAGGCGACAGAGGGGAAGGAGGGAGGGCGACAGAGGGGAAGGAGGGAGTGCAACATAGGGGAAGGAAGGTGGGCGACAGAGGTGAAGGAGGGATGGCGACAGAGGGGAAGGAGGGGCGACAGAGGGGAAGGAGGGAGTGCAAGGACAAACAATGGGGACGAAGTTTCAAAGTGGGCAGGGGGTGGGTGGAAGGAGGGAGGGGGCGACAGAGGGGAAGGAGGGAAGGCGACAGAGGGGAAGGACAGAGGGCGACAGAGGGGAAGGAGGGAGGCGACGAGAGGGGAGGGGAAGGAGGGTGCGATAGAGTGGAAGGGGGGGGGGGGGGGGGGGGGGGGAACAGAGGGGAAGGAGGGGGGGAGGGGTTGGGGGAAGGAAGGGGGGGCGACAGATGGGCAAAGCGTTTACATACGAGCTGGCATGTGAACATGGAGAAGGGTGGGGGCTGGATGGGCAGGGTGGCTAGCCATGTGCTGTAGGGGGAGGGGGGGGGAGGAGAGGAAGAAGGGGGGGGACGAGAGAGAAGGAGGGGAGGGGACAGGGGGAAGGAGGGAGGGAGGGCGACAGAGGGAAGGAGGGTGGGCGACAGAGGGGAAGGGAGGGAGGGCGACAGAGGGGAAGGAGGGGGCGACAGAGGAGAAGGAGGGTAGTGCAAGGACAAACAATGGGGACTTCTTTCAAAAAGTGGGCAGGGGGGGGGTGGGGGAAGGAGGGAGGGCCACAGAGGGGAAGGAGGGAAGGCGACAGAGGGGAAGAGAAGGAAGGGCGACAGAGGGGAAGGAGGGACGAGGAGAGAGGGGAGGGGAGGGTGCGACAGAGTGGAAGGAGTGGGGGGGGGGGACAAAGGGGAAGGAAGGAGGGGGTGACAGAGGGAAGGAAGGTGCGACAGAGGGGAAGGAGGGAGGGCGACAGAGGGAAAGGAGAGGGCGACAGAGGGGAGGGGGGGGGGGGGGGAGGGGATGGAGGGGGAGCGCAAGGACAAAATATGGGGACGAAGTTTCAAAGTGGGCAGGGGGGGGGGGGTAAGGGGGGAGGGCGACAGAGGGGAAGGAGGGAGGGCGACAGAGGGAAGGAGGGGAAGGCGACAGAGGGGAAGGAGGGAGGGCGACAGAGGGGAAAGGACCGAGTGCAAGACAAAAACAATGGGGACGAAGTTTCAAAGTGGGCAGGGGGTGGGGGGAAGGAGGGAGGGCGAGAGAGGGGAAGGAGGGGGGCGACAGAGTGGAAGGAGGGGGGGGACAGAGGGGAAGGGGGGGAGACAGGGAAGGAGGGGAGTGCAAGGACAAACAATGGGGACGAAGTTTGAAAGTGGGGAGGGGGGGGGGGGGGAAGGGAAGGAAGGGGTGATATAGGGGAAGGAAGGAGGGAGGGCGACAGAGGGGAAGGAGGGGGCGACAGAGGGGAAGGATGGAGCGACAGAGGGGGAGTGGGTGAGACAGAGGGGAAGGAGGGAGTGCAAAGACAAATAATGGGGACGAAGTTTCAAAGTGGGGGAGGGGTTTGAGAGAGGGAAGGGAAGGGAGAGAGAGGGTGACAGAGGGGGAAGGAGGGAGGATGACAGGCGGGAAAGAGGGGAGGCGACAGAGGGGAAGGAGGGAGGGCGACAGAGGGGGGAAGGAGGAGTGCGACATAGGGGAAGGAGCGTGGGCGACAGAGGGGAAGGAGGGAGGGGCGACAGAGGGGAGAAGGGAGGAGGTGTGCAGGACAAACAATGGGGACGAAGTTTCAAAGTGGGCAGGGGGTGGGTGGAAGGAGAGGAGGGCGACAGAGGGGAAGGAGGGAAGGCGACAGAGGGGAAGGACAGAGGGCGACAGAGGGGGAAGGAAGGAGAGAGAGAGAGGGGAAGGGAGGGTGCGACAGAGTGGAAGGAGTGGGGGGGGGGGGGGGGGGGGGAGGGAAGGGGCGACAGATGGGAGGAGGGAGGGCGACAGAGGGGAAGGGAGGGTGTGCAACAGAGGGGAAGGACAGAGGGCGACAGAGGGGAAGGAGGGACGACGAGGAGACAGAGGGGAAGGAGGGTGCGACAGAGGGGAAGGAGGGGGGGGGACAGAGGGGAAGGAGGGGGAGGGGGAAGGGGTTGGGGGGAGGGAAGGGGAAGGACGGAGGGGGACAGAGGGGAAGGAGGGAGGGCGACAGAGAGGCGAGGAGGAGGGGGGGAGGGAGGCAGAGAGGGAAGGAGGGGGCGACAGAGGAGGAGGTAGTGCAAGGACAAACAATGGGGACGAAGTTTCAAGTGGGCAGGGGGTGGGGGGGAAGGAGGGGGGGCGACAGAGGGGAAGGAGGGGATGGCGACAGAGGAGGAGGGGTGCAAGGACAAACAATGGGGGACGAAAGTTCAAGTGGGCAGGGGGGGGGGGGAAGGAGGGAGGGCGACAGAGGGGAAGGAGGGAAGGCGACAGAGGTGAAGAAGGGAGGGCGACAGAGGGGAAGGAGGGAAGGCGACAGAGGGGAAGGATGGAGGACGACAGAGGGGAAGGAGGGTGGGCGACAGAGGTGAAGGAGGGATCGCGACAGAGGGGAAGGAGGGAGGGCGACAGAGGGGAAGGAGGGGATCGCGACAGAGGGGAAGGAGGGAGGGCGACAGAGGGGAAGGAGGGGATCGCGACAGAGGGGAAGGAGGGAGTACAAGGACAAACAATGGGGACGAAGTTTCAAAGTGGGCAGGGGGTGGGGGGAAGGAGGGAGGGCGACACAGGGGAAGGAGGGAAGGCGACAGAGGGGAATGATGGATGGCGACAGAGGGGACGAGGGAGGAGAGAGTGGAAGAGGGTGCGACAGAGTGGAAGGAGAGGGGGGGGGGGGGACAGAGGGGAAGGAGGGGGGGACAGAGGGAAGGAGGGGACGACAGAGGGGAAAGGAGGGAGGGCGACAGAGGGGAAGGGGGGAGACAGAGGGGATGGAGGCGACAGAGGGAGCGCAAGGACAAAATATGGGGACGAAGTTTTCAAAGTGGGGCAGGGGGTGGGGGTAAGGAGGGAGGGCGACAGAGGGGAAGGAGGGGGAGGGCGACAGAGGTGAGGAGGGGGCGACAGAGTGGAAGGAGGGGTGGGACAGAGGGGAAGTTGGGAGGGTAAGGCGGGAGTGCGAGAACAAACAATGGGGACGAAGTTTGAAAGTGGGGAGGGGGGGGGGGGGAAGAGAGGGAATGGGTGAAACAGGGGAAGGAGGGAGGGTGACAGAGGGGAAGGAGGGGGCGACAGAGGGGGAGGGGGGAGACAGACAGGGGAAGGAGGGAGTGCCAAGACACAAACAATGGGGGACGAATTTTCAAAGTGGGCAGGGGGTGGGAGGGAAGGGGAAGGGGTGATAGAGGGGAGGGAGGGGAGGGGCGACAGAGGGGAAGAAGGGGAAGGAGGGAGGGCGGCAGAGGGGAAGGAGGGAGTGCAAAGACAAACAATGGGGACGAAGTTTTCAAGTGGGGAGGGGTTTGAGAGAGGGAAGGGAAGGAAGAGGGGCGAGAGAGGGGAAGGAGGGAGGATGACAGGGGGGAAAGAGGGGGAGGCGACAGACAGAGGGGAAGGAGGGAGGGCGACAGAGGGGAAGGAGGGAGGGCGACAGAGGGGAAGGAAGAGGGAGGGCGACAGAGGGGAAGGAGGGAGTGCAAGGACAAACAATGGGGACGAAGTTTCAAAGTGGGCAGGGGGGTGGGTGGAAGGAGGGGGGGCGACAGAGGGGAAGGAGGGAAGGCGACAGAGGGGAAGGACAGAGGGCGACAGAGGGGAAGGAGGACGAGGAGAGAGGGGAAGGAGGGGGGACAGAGTGGAAGGGAGTGGGGGGGGGGGGAACAGGGAACAGAGGGGAAGGAGGGGGAGGGGGGGGGGGTTGGGGGAAGGGAAGGAAGGGGCGACAGAGGGAGGAGGGAGGGGTGACAGAGGGGAAGGAGGGAGGGCGACAAGAGGGGAAGGAGGGGGAGGGCGACAGAGGGGAAGGAGAGAGGGGAAGGAGGGAGGGCGACAGAGGGGAAGGAGGGAGGGCGACAGAGGGGAAGGAGGAGGGCGACAGAGGGGAAGGAGGGAGTGCAAGGACAAGAGGGGGAAGGAGGGGGGCGACAGAGGGGAAGGAGGGAGGGCGACAGAGGGGAAGGAGGGAGGGCGACAGAGGGAAGGAGGGGCGACAGAGGGGAAGGAGGGAGTGTAAGGACAAACAATGGGGACGAAGTTCAAAGTGGGGAGGGGGTGGGGGGAAGGAGGGAGGGCGACAGAGGTTAAGGAAGGGGGGGGGGGGGGGACAGAGAGGGGAAGGAGGGGCGACAGAGGTTAAGGAGGGGGGGGGAACAGGGGGGAAGGAGGGGCGACAGAGGGGTAGTCTTTGCTCCCATAAGGAAACCTAACACAGAGTAACTTTTATTCAAGACTGGCATAGCCTTTTAACTTGAATAAAGTCAGACAAATACAAACGACGAACAATCTAAAGTGGGGGAAAACAAGCGCAGGCCAACTAAATTGTCTTCATAGTAATGACTTGGCAAAACTTTGAACTTAAGGAGGGCGGAGGGGGCAGCAGGAGGTTGAAGATGTAAAAACTGGAAATATGAAATTAAAGAAATATGAAAACTCTTCACTGGCTGCATAAGGGAAGCATCGCAATCCCTTTTAAAGGCAGATATATTTGTATTGCCTGCTCCGAGGCCTTTCGTCCGCTGGGTCGGAAACTCATCAGGGAGACACGGCTGGCTATATCTGCGCTCCTGGTGTCAAATAGAGACACACCACAGTCCATAATACCGTGGTGTTCTCACCACCAAGGGTGCAAAAAAGAATCCAATAGCACCCCCGAAGCAGCCAGCGAAGAGTAGTAAAGGAACCAAACAAAAAAGTGTGGGGAGGAAAAAAGTTGCTGAAAAACTACAGATATTATGCAAATAGTATAAAAATGTAGGGGGCAATCTTTGAGCCTACGCTTGAGGATCCACCCAAGGATGAGGGAGATCAAAAGACAAACACAAAGACAGACAGAAACAAATACAAATAACCTCGATTTAATCAAAACGAAATTGGAAATGAAATGAGGCAGGGAACAGTAAACAGTAAACAGTAAACAAGTGGGTAGTCTTTGCTCCCATAAGGAAACCTAACACAGAGTAACTTTTATTCAAGACTGGCATAGCCTTTTAAACTTGAATAAAGTCAGACAAATACAACGACGAACATCTAATAGTGGGGAAAACAAGCGCAGGCCAACTAAATTGTCTTCATAGTAATGACTTGGCAAAACTTTGAACTTAAGTCAAATAGAGACACACCACAGTCCATAAATACCGTGGTGTTCTCACCACCAAGGGTGCAAAAAAAGAATCCAATAGCACCCCGAAGCAGCCAGCGAAGAGTAGTAAAGGAAACCAAACAAA
>JADBJO010027697.1:0-21018 GCA_016801955.1 Conus betulinus
TGGTGTTGTTTGGTTGATTCAAAGAGAGAGTTCCATTTACAGGAACCTGAAATATGTTAAACTGGATGTGAATAAGTCAATTCTAGAACAGGGACATGAAGTTTGGGTAGAGTTCTTGAGGAATTTATCGAGAATCTGTGAACTAATGTGGTGGGTGCCTTCCCAGACACAATCCTGTGCATTATGATCCCTTTGTTGTATTCTAATCTCTCAGACTTAAGGGGAGAACCTGAATCTTTTTATAGTCCAAGTCCAGAAGACTACTGGCTTTTAGGACTAATTTGAGTGCTTGCTTGTGTAGGCTTAGTAATGGTTTGAGGGTGTTAGCGCTAGCACAGACCCATAGAGTAGATCCATAGTCTATGTGTGATTGAATATGAGACTGAAAAAAAGAGCTTGCGTGAATGCAGGTCGAGGAAGCATTTGATTTTGGAGAGTTGATAAAACTTTCTGTGAAACTTTTTTGCACAGTGAGTTTATGAGAGCTTGCCAAGTAATGTTGTTATCAACTGTTATCCTAGCACTTTGAGGCATGTTACCTGTTCAACAGGTTCGTCTTTCAGATTTGCAGTAGGAAACTTAATTGTGAGATTTTTGTCTTTTTTTTGCCTGGTTGTGATAAGCATGGATCTAGGTTTTTTTGGGTGAAGCGACATTGTTGCCTATTTGCGAGATATGATTGAAAAAACGTAGGAGTTTTTGTGGATAAGCCATACAATTTTGATTTTCTAAGAAGAAGGTTATGGTCTATCACATCAAATGCTTTTTTGAAATCAATGAATAGGACACCACAATATCTGTTGTTGTTAATGCTATTAGCCAGTCATCAACTAAGTTGATTAGGGCTGTGTGGTATGAATGGCTGTGTCGAAACCCGGACTGTCTTGGATGAAGCAAATGGTATGTATTAAGTGGTGTAATGTGTGTTTGTTCATGTGTTTTTCCAAAGGTTTGGAAATAGAGGAAATGATTGAGATTGGTCTGTAGTTTGCAGGGTCTGCCTTGTGGATAGGAATGACTTTTGCTTTTTTGAAACTGTCGGGAAAATGATTTTTGTCTATGTATAAATTGAAGATGTATGTTAATGTATTTGTAATTGCTGGAGCTGATAGTTTGAGGATTTTCCCGTCTAGGCCATCCACCCCGCAGGTACCTGACTGTTTTAGGTGCGTTAGGTAGTGATAAACTTCAAAGACTGTTATTGGTGGAATATAAAGTTCAGACGTGATGTTTTTATCTTGGCAATATTGTTTCAGTTTTTGAAGATTGTTGATTTGGAAGAATCTGTCGTGACACTTTTATTAGCTATAGTGCAAAAGTGCGTGTTCAGCTGTTCGACAGAGATGTCTTTAATTACAGTTGATTTTAAAGAAGATTTATTGTTTGTAAGCTCATTAATAGCTCTCCATACTAATTTTGGGTTCTGGTTTGATGACATTAGTTCACGATAATATTTTTGTTTTTTCTCTGCGCTTCTGTGAATTTATTGCATTTTTCACTTTTCTAGATTCCTCTTCATAGCCATGTTGTTTAAGCAGATCTCTAAGGTAACCTGCCTCCTGTAACTCTTTAGTGTATCATGCCAGTTTAGGATCATGCCGTACTCTAATCGTTTTCAGAGGGGCGTGTTTATCATATATTTCTGTAAATGCTTTGATCCAAAATTCATCAGCAAGATCTGGATCAGTTATGTCAAAAACTGAAGAGAGATTTGAGTTAAGCAAGTCATGCAGAAAGACTTGGTTGTTAAAGTTGTAAAGCAACGGTAGGTTATTGTCTTGTGTGTCCCATTTTGGGGATTTTTACTCCTTTTTTGGATCATGTGACACAAATTGGGTAATGGTCACTACAGTTTAGAACAGGGACGCAGGCTTCTGCTATGTTAGTGTTATCTGAAACATAAACATGGTCAATAAGTGTCTTTGAGTTTGGGGTGACTCTCGTTGGAAATTTGATGAGTTGGTGTAGATTAAATAGATTGAATGCTTGTGTCCATTGGTTTTTTGCACTTTTAGAAGGTCTATGTCAAAGTCAGTAAAATGATTTCCTTGGATTCTAGCGAGAGAGACAGAGAGAGAAAGAGAGAGAAAGAGAGAGAGAGAGAGAGAGAGAGAGAGAGAGAGAGAGAGAAGTGAGAGAGAGAAAGAGATGGAGACAGACAGACAGACAGAGAGCAGTAGAGCATTGGCATTACCATCGCCACCCAACAATTGTGTTGGAGACTAACTGAATAACAGTGATGACCCACAATTAGACTGAAATTACAACATTATAACATAACCTGAACACCTATGGCTGTCTCACAGTTGTAAATAAATTGAGGTTCCTGTTAGATAATACAAAAGGGATGTACCTGTTACATATCAATTCATTGAGAAATAAAGAGGGGGGGGGGGGGGGGGGGGCCAGAGGGGGGGGAGGGATTGTGTTGGCTGTAGAGCTGACATTCAAGGCTGTACATTACATTACAGGTCACATCATCAACAATAATTGTATGAGAGAGAGGAAAGAGAAAAGGGAGAAGCAACAAAAAAAACAAAAATTAGAAAATTAAAATAAATTTTTCCTCAATCAATCAATCGATCAGTCGTGAGACACACCGTAGTCTGCATCTCATTTGTTGATTTTTCCTTATTTTTTTTCCTGGTGGAAGACTATGAGTGTGAACAGATCAGAAATGTTCTTTTTTTTTTTTTTTTTAAAAAACAAAATAGGGCCTCATTCACTGCTATAAGCAGCAAAGTTATTGTGATCCGTAGACACCAGGGTCTGGACCGGGGTCTAGACAAGCATCTAGGAAGTCAGCAGTTCTACCAGAGTCCAATGAATTGAATTACTTCTCTCACGCTCATGTACATTTGGTCCTTGACTTTTATCCCTCACCTTATCAAGCATCTGGAGGATGGTAAGTTCCTGTGATCTCCGGTGGTTCTGTCTCTCTCTCCCTGTCCCAGCCAATGTCCCAGTCCTGGTTTGACTGCTCCCTGCTGTGACACTGTCCACTATACCCACCACACAGTCTGAAAAACTTTCCCCGGCTGGATCAGTGAATGCCCAGCACCAGCACCAGCGTGTGCAATACCCCCAGTAGACATGGCACTGTCACTGGAGCTGTCTCTGGACCGGGCTGAAGTGGTGGCACCCCTCTGCTGCGGCTGGTCAGCACTCTTCTGTTGTGGCTGGTCGGCACCCCTCTCCTGTGGCTGGTCTGCACTCCTTCATTGCGGCTGGTCAGCACTCCTCTCCTGTGGCTGGCCAGTCCCCTCTCTCCTGTGGCTGACCAGTCCCCTCTCCTGTGGCTGACCAGTCCCCTCTCCTGTGGCTGACCAGTCCCTTCTCCTGTGGCTGACCAGTCCCCTCTCCTGCGGCTGGTCAGCACCCTTCTGTTGTGGCTGGTCGGCACCCCTCTCCTGTGGCTGGTCTGCACTCCTTCGTTGCGGTTGGTCAGCACTCCTTCGTTGCGGCTGGTCAGCACTCCTCTCCTGTGGCTGACCAGTACCCCTCTCCTGCAGCTGGTCAGCATTCCTCTGCTGCGGCTGGTCAGCACCTTTCGCTGCGGCTGGTTAGCACCCCTTCGCTGCAGCTGGACAGCACCCCTCCACTGCAGCTGGTCAGCACCCCTTCGCTGCGGCTGGTTAGCACCCCTTCGCTGCAGCTGGTTAGCACCCCTTCGCAGCAGCTGCACAGCACCCCTCCACTGCGGCTGGTCAGCACCCCTTCGCTGTGGCTGGTCTGCACCTCTTCGCTGTGGCTGGTCTGCACCTCTTCGCTGTGGCTGGTCTGCACCTCTTCGCTGTGGCTGGTCTGCACCTCTTCGCTGCGGCTGGTCTGTACTCCCCTGCTGCTTCTGTGGTGGAGGTCTTCTGTCGAGCACCCTGGGCCACTGACAGGGCGAGAAGCCCAGCGCTGTCTTCTTGCCTGGCCGCCCCGGAGATCAGAGAGACTGTCAATGTGGGTAATCTCCCCTGATAGAGCCTTCATGAAGACCCTTCCATTCTTGGACCAGGCCTGATGACACACTTCCTTGTCATCCTTCACTGTGGTCAGTAAGGCGCAACCTCTAGGAGTCAGATCTTCAACAATAACTATCCCTGTGCCACTCAGTCTTTGCCTGATCTCGAATGCGCCTTGAGACAAATCTCACAATAATGCCTCTTGGAGAGTTTCTTGAATTCTGTCTCAGTCCAAGACGGTGTACTGCTTCGATATCCTCTCTATTGAACATTTCACATCAAACCAGAGCTCTTTTTGACCATCACGCTACGGCCTCACCTGAAGTAAGAAAATCCATACTGTTTTTTTTCTTGCGTCAGTCAAGAATGCAACTGATTTCATGTTGGTAACAGTCCAGCTGACTGCTGTCACCTTGCGGGTCAGTTCCCTACTAAAAGATAATGACAAAAACTCACACTTCATTCAAAGATTTTCGCAATATGCAAAAACGGCACATTGCAAAAATGTATTGCACAACCACACATATACACACAAGGAGATCATTACCAACATCAGCTCCCTTAATTGTTACACCTTTTCATCTGTTTTTGATGGAAGTATCATGCAACTTATATTTTCTTTTTTTCTTTTTTTTTTGTGGGGCTCCAACCGGACCATGGACAGCGGTCACACAGACCTCTTCTTCATTTTCTTTATTTTAGGAACAATTTATTCTCTCTTGCGTTTTCTTTCCCCCCCCCCCCCCCCCCCCCTTCCCTCTTCCCCCCCCCCCCCCCCCCCCCCTCTCCCTCACAGTGTTTATGTTCTCGATCCCATTTAACAGTTTGTCACTACTGTGTGCTCTCTCCCCCCTACCCCCCAGCCCCCCTTCCCCACCCCCCACCCCCCCCTTCACACTTAAGAGTTTATTTTCTCAATCGTGTTTAACAGTTTGTCATTACTGTGTGACGACTCTCACTGTACCTGCAGTAAGAAAGCCCACAGCCGCTAGAACACAAACTCTGAGTGATACGCACTCTCACCCATCGGGCCAACATCATCTGCTCTACTCAAGATGCCAAAGACCAGAAATAGAACACCTCAAACAAGTTATCACCATATCAGGCTATGAGAAGTGGGCATGGAACATCCCGGCCAACAAGAAGATCACACTGCATCCTGCCACCAAGCAAGACCAAACCTGGCGTAAACGACATGTCACCATCCCCTATGTCCGTGGTGTGACCGAAGACTTGAGCTGGAAGAGCAGAGAAAAACCGGCATCTCTGTATATCCCAAACCCATCAACATCATCCACAGCCAGCTGGTCACCCCCAAGGACAAAACTGACAAACTGGACAGTCTGGAGTCATCTATCAAAAAGACTGTCGTGACTGTGAAGAGAACTAAGTCGGGGAAACTGCGAAAAAACTTTTGAAAATGCATAACTGAACACAAAACAGAATCATCACCAGTAGGTGCCCACCTACATGCCCAGCAACATCAGTTTGAATATGACAACATCAGCGTTCTCGACCGTGACAACAGATGGTTTCAGCGTGGGGTGATCGACCGTGACAACAGATGGTTTCAGCGTGGGGTGAAGGAGGCCATCCACATTGCCGCCAACAACCCCACACTCAACTGGGACCGGGGACAGACATATCTTGCCACCTTTGTCAGGGTGCGACCCAAGGTCATGTGCACTGAACTCCAGTTTAACCAGTAGCAACACTACTGCTGACGAAGATGGACTCCAGTTTAACCAGTAGCAACACTACTGCTGACGAAGATGGATGGATGTCCGTTGAAAGCTCTAAGCAAGTGCTTGTTTCCCAGCTGAGTGACCTGTTCTAATCAGGTAGTCGTTATCATTTTTCTGGTATGAAGAAGGATTATATATAATTTTTTAAAGGGACAATCATGTTCATATATATACACCCACATTCTCCAATCTTTACAACAACAAAAAATCTAAAAAGACTGTTGTCAGTTCGTTCTTTCTCTGTCTCATGTACACCCTCACCCCCTCTCTCTCCCACTGTCCTGTCACCTCACCCCCTCATCCCCTCTCCATCCCCATCGTCAGCCCTTCGAAGATGAGAAAGTGTGTGCTGACCTGACCTTCAGTTTTCTCTCTACCTCCAACCCGCCACCCAGCCCCCCTCTCCCCCCCCCCCCCCCCTTCCCTTCTCTCTCTCTCCAAGTTAACTTCCGATGAAGGAAATAATCTGTGTTTAGGTTGTCCATGCTTCGGTTATTCCTCCTCATCCCCACTGTCGGGGTCCTCCTCCTCCTATTTTTTTCCCTTTTTTTTTTTTTTTTTTTTTTTGCTTTTTTTAAAAATATTTTTTTGTGGCATCAGTTATTGGATCAATGGAGCACCTAAGGTGGTGATTTTTTCTTTTTTTTCCTTTTTTTTTTTTCTTTTTCTTTTTTTTTTTTCCGTAAGGCCAAAATCCACCTCTTCATTTTTTGGTGCTTCACACTGTCCTCTTCATCTGCCAAAAAAAAAAAACAAAAAACGAACATATAACGATAGAAGGAAAAAAAAACCCCCCAAACCGTACGTAATAATGAAGAAAAAAATCTTTCCCACTTTCCCTCATTCTCTCTACATTCATACTGGACCTGATTATTAGCCCCTTGTCTGTATGTTTTTGTCTATTGATGGACATTGCTTCTTGCTTTTGGTGTATTGTCATTTTGTTACAATAGCATCAGCGTGGTATATTTTTGACCTAGTGTATATATATTGTTTTATTTTTGCAACTTTGTGTCTTACTCATACTTCTCTCATACTTTGTCTAAATTGCAATGTGATTGTCTGCCTTATGCAAGTGCTATTTTGTGTAATTGTATGGCAACAGCCATATATCACAATTTTCTCTTTCAAGTTTCAACATACAATAATGGGTTATGTGTGTCCATAGTACAGGTGTGCCTGTGTATACATAGTGCGATGTGTGTGTGTGTGTGTGTGTGTGTGTGTGTGTGTGTGTGTGTGTGTGTGTGTGTGTGTGTGCGCGCGCGCGCGCACGTTTGTTTGTTCACCTGTGTTCCATGTATGTTTGTGTTTAATTGATTGTTAGCTCTTATGTGTGATCATGCATGTCTGAGAGCTTGCAAAACTTAACTGTGTATACATGTATGTTTAATAAAAGTTTACGATGGTTTTCAAAAATAATAGACAATGGTGCTTTAGAGTTTGTCTTTTTGTATATACTTATACACATTTTCGCAATAACAATCAAATGATTAATTTTGCCCAATGTCTCCAAAGATATATTTCTTGATTTAGGTATCCCCAAAAGTGCCTCTAGGACTGTAATCTCTGTGTATCACACTTATTCAGAATGTACTGTTTTAAAGGTTAGTACCAGTAAGTTCCTATGGTTCGCACTTTTTATTTTGCTATAGTTCAAGATAAATGTTTTTCCCATTCCCTTTGATAGTCAGCATCATCTGTTATCTCATGAACATAATCGTCAATCAATGAATTAATTTGGTTTACATAATCTATATCATTCAGTATGTTATTATTTGACAATGATAGAGCAGCCTCTTTGGTCTGTAGATGAAAGAGATAATATGCTACTTTCAATGTTTTTTTTTTTCAAATATGCTTGAAGTGACAAAAATATAGTCTAATCTTCGAGCTAAATGAGGATTATTTCGACTCCATGTGTATACCTTTTCTTGTGGATGAAACAGTCTCATGTGTTTCATAGAGATCACATTTTGCAGTTTTGATCATTAAACTGCATGATATTGCTGCTAGGATGTTTTTTCACCAGACATATTATCCAAATCATTATCTAATGTGCAACTGAAATCGCCACATATTATAATCCGTTCCGATTCAGTATTCTTGATCATTTCTATTCGTTCCTCAAAAAAACCGACTGTTTTCCCGTGACACAGTTTGGAGTATACACATTTACAACAGTTACTTTCTTACTGTAAAATTCTAATGAAAGCACAAGAATCCTTCCAGAGCTGACAGAGACTGTCCCATTGCAAAAATACCTTTCTTCTTAGTAGGATAATCTGTCCAGAGCTGTGTGAACCAAAATTATTGCTCATGAACTTCCCTCCCATTCGATTTTCCATCTTTCACATACATCATCATCATTACATAAGATTCTTGCAAAACATGCAATATCAAATTCTTTTTCTTTTATACATCGAAAAATAGATTTCCTTTCACATGTGGTTTTTATTCCATGTACATTTAGTGAAAACAGTCTAAGTGAGTAATGGCCCGCCCTAATCAAAGTCCTGAGTCACAGCGTGAGGTCAGTCCTGGAGTGCAGTTCCCTGGTCCTAGTCTGGGGATGCCAGCCAGCTTGGTGTCCAGAGGGAGATCAGCATGCTGCAGAGTACAGTGTGTCTCTGCTGCCTGCCTCTGGTGCAGAGTACAGTGTGTCTCTGCTGCCTAGCACAGAAGGATTGGTGCAGAGTACAGTGTGTCTCTGCTGCCTAGCACAGAAGGATCGTTGCAGAGTACATGTGTGTCTCTGCTGCCTAGCACAGAAGGATCAGCTGGTGGCAAACTTCTTCTTTTGATAAAGACCGGTTCCAGATGTTGAGGTGCAGTTGCCATGTTTTCCGTTAAAAAAAAAAAAAAGAGAAAGAGCGAGAGAGAGAGAGAGAGAGAGAGAGAGAGAGAGACAGACAGACAGACAGAGACAGAGAGAGAGACTGAGAGAGAGAGAGAGAGCAAGGGGGGGGGGGGGGGGGGAAGAAGGGAAAGAGAACAGAGAGAAAAAAAAAAGGAAAAAAAATCAAACCTAAACAGAACTGACCATTCCCCCAAACTGGTTCACCAGCTCGTCAGCTCCATTATCCTGTGTCTCACGTGCCAAAACAAACTTGGCCAGAAATGATGAAGCAAAAAAAAAAAAGGCGAGGCAAAGTAGACAAGTAACAGTACTATTGTAACAGTAACCAGAGGAATACACCCAACCACTTCACCTGCACAGTTCTGAAAGTGCCACCGTAAAGTGCCACCACAAGCTTACAAACAATCCAATACCAAAACCATCGCCAAAGAACAACAACCTAAACCAGCGAAAAAGAACAAAAACAGCAGAGCAAACAAAACACGCTCACGCGCACTGTGCCGACATCCTGGGTGATCATCCTTCTCTGTTTCTTGCTACTTATAGCTCAGCTGACAGCAAGGTGCCCTATTTTCTGCACTGATGAATTCTGCTGGGAGCGCGCACTGTGCCAACGCCCTGGGTGTTTTCTGCACTGAGGGTTTCTGTTGGAGCGCACTGTGCCAACGCCCTGGGTGTTTTTCTGCACTGAGGGTTTCTGTTGGAGCGCACTGTGCCAACACCCTGGGTGTTTTCTGCACTGAGGGTTTCTGTTGAGCGCACTGTGCCAACGCCCTGGGTTGTTTTCTGCACTGAGGGTTTCTGTTGGAGCGCACTGTGCCAACACCCTGGGTGTTTCTGCACTGAGGGTTTCTGCTGGAGCGCACTGTGCCAACGCCCTGGGTGTTTTTCTGCACTGATGAATTCTGCTGGGAGCGCACTGTGCCAACGCCCCTGGGTGTTTTCTGCACAGATGGTTTCTGCTGGGAGCGCACTGTGCCAATGCCCTGGGTGTTTTTTCTGCACCGATGAATTCTGCTGGGAGCGCACTGTGCCAACGCCCTGGGTGTTTTCTGCACTGAGGGTTTCTGTTGGAGCGCACTGTGCCAACGCCCTGGGTGTTTTCTGCACTTTCTCTTCTAGAAAAGTGGGATGAATCACTGTCAACAGTCAGTTGGTAGAAGTCAACAGGAGTGGGTGTGGCTGGACAGACAATGTGGTTATAAGAATAAAATAAAATAAAAAAGCTGACCAGCCGCCGTGGCGAAGTGGTTAGCGTCACGGACTCCCGGTTGGGAGGTCGTGGGTTCGAATCCCATCAGAGTCATGAGGGTTTTACTGCCCCGACCGGCTCCTACCCAGAGTTGAGTTTGCTGCGGACTCAGCTGGGAAGACTGGGACCACACAGTCGAGTTTCATCCACTTAATGGATGCGTTTCTGAGAGTGTTGCTAAAATTTCCTGACCAACACTGCAGGTGCCTGTATCTCTCGGGCCTGGTTGATGCCGGGATATATTATGAAAGGAAGCGTAGAGTACAGCCCTGTCATGTAGTCTCAGACCGAAATGGAAATCTGTAGCATCATCTTAATCATCCTCATTCTCATCGATCAGCATTAAAAAAAAAAATGTCTCAAGTTCTGTGGCCCTTCATGCCCTGCTCTCATGGTGACCTCAATTTCGATGTCCTCTCCACGTCTGTGGCCTTGGTTTGGTTCCATCGGGGTCACCGGTATCGGCTAGTCCATGGGGGCTGTCGTTGGACGGACGTGGTGGCGCCCTCCGGGGGAGAGCTCACTCACGCCGGCTCCGCGACTAAGCAATTATTGTCGTCAGTAGGGGCTTAGTAGGTGGTGTCCTGCGTATGTTAGATCAGAACAGGCGCCACTGAACACCACTGAAGTGACTCGGCAGCAGTGCAGTGTCTGCTCCGGTGGGTTGCCTCTTGACGACTTGACATTGACTGCTCCCTGTGGATTGCCGGTGCTGGGGCTGCGGCGGGATCAGCCGGGCTGTGGCTGTGGACGGGGTGTCGGAATGAGCGGCGTGGGTGCACTGCCTCTGAGGTGGCGCAGAGGTTGGGACAGCAGCAAAAAAAAAAAAAAAAAAAAAAATAAAAAAGAAAGCTGATGCCTATGCATGCACTGTACATAGTGAACAATAAATGTGCATAGTAATTCAGTAGTAACAGTATAAATAATGCACAGAACACTCGCCCACCCACTCATACATGTTTGCCACACACACACATACACAAGCTTGCAGGCACACACACACACACACACACACACACACACACACACACACACACACAAGCACACACACACACATACACCACCACCACCTACCACATGCATACCCAAAATGATATAATATGTACTCACATTTATCAAAACAAATCATTTTATGTTATACCACCCTTATTCACACACGAAAAAAAGCAACAACATTATGTTGTAAACACACTCACCTCCAGCACATGATCAAAGCAGGGGTGAATCTTGTATAGTGGGGTCATAACCATCTTGTCCTCTTGGAGTCATTCAAATGGGAAAAAATGCTAGGATTGAGCAAAAGCGTTCCTATTTCAGCAGGCATGAGGCAAACCCAGTGTGCAGAGAGGAATCTGTCCACCAGTAGTCAGTCATTTTTTTTTTTTTTTCTCCTACCAGTCCCATTTTTATGAGTATGGCAACAAAACTGGTCATCTCATCTGAAGTCACTGCCTTCCAAGTACATGTATTGTATTCTGGTAGTCATCCTGTCGCTTTAAAAAAAAAAAAAAGAAATCACGTATCTCCTTGGTTTGTTTCTTTCTAGAAAAGTGGGATGACGTCACTGTCAACAGTCAGTGGGTAGAAGTCAACAGGAGTGGGTGTGGCTGGACAGTCAGCTGGCAGTGATATTATTCCTGAGCTCCCAGTCAAGGAGAGCTAGTGGGAAGTTGGTCAGATCTTTTCACCATTCAAACATGCATCCCTGCTCCTCATCGTCAGTATCTACAGTCATCAAGTCACCTTGTATAATACTACTACTGTCATTGAGTCACTGTCAGTTTCTGTCTTACCATCCTATGGGTCGGTCAGTAAATCCTCGGTGTCACTTCCGAAGTCATCATCTCGTACAAACTCTATGTCACTGTCATCAGAAAAATCAGCAGGTAATCCATCACAACCTAAAAGGTCAGGCTAAATGTCTGAACCATCCTGTGTCACATGTTCAATCATCTCTTGCAGTGAGTATGGCCTGCATGCTGCCATTTTTTGTAAAGAAGGTTGACCTCCAACTGCAACAGAACAACACTGAAAAAAAAAAAAAAAAAAAAAAAAAAAAAAGGGGGAGGGCACTGCACATGGTCAACAGTGAAAGGGAAAGAACTGTGCTTAGAAAAATGGGTCCATCTAAAGGGTTGTGTACTTTCCCTTTAACTGGACATCAGTGTATTTTAAAAAAAAAAAAAAATTTCAAAATCCACCAACACCTTGGCTACGGCATGTCATTTTGTGTGAGAAATCTGCCAATGCTTAAAGCTTCAGCACAATGCCAATGAGTATAATGTCGTTTTTCCTTTCAAATCTTAGATGTAAAATACTTATCTCTTTCAGGAATCAAAAATCACATCAGATGGAACATCTCTCTGAACAGTTATTCCTTGCAAAAAGCAGTAAAGTTTGATACAATTATAACCACTGAACCATTTTAAACTGAATCCATTATAATCTGCTTATTATTGAAAGCGTTTTTTCACCATACATACAGGTCACCAGCCCAGTAAATGCTCTCTTTTCTATCACATCAGGGCAAGTCATAAATGCAACTTTGTAGCAACACAAAAAGAAAGTTGACGTCAAGTCATTAAAACAACACTATGAACTATACTACTGGCAAAAAGTTAAGGGCCATTGCCAACGCTGTCTCCCAGACCAAAACACTACAGCCAAAGTTAAGAAGAACGGACGCAAAATCTTCTAAATTTATTCAAGAACAAATTCATTGGACCATTGCACAAAATCAACAAATCAAACGTGGACAGCGGGCTGTAATGTCCGATCACCCTTCCTCAGGATCGTCACATAAGCCACAACTGAAAACTGCACCATTCAGTACCGAGTGTAGCCACCGTTAGCCGCCAGGCAAGCGGCACAACGTCGACGCATGGAGTCCACCAGGGTCCGAAGACTAAAGATTGGGAGAAACTGGATGCAAAAATCGTCCAAAGACTCGATGCACTGATAGGAAAAAAAGCACCCTGGAACACAAACTAGCCACATATGGGGACATTGTGTATGCCACATGTAGAGATGCCTATGGAGCAAAACTACCTAAAGAGAAAACACCTCCAAAGAAATCCAGGTGCCAAGAAGAGATGGACAAAATCAGGGTCCAAAAGAAAAACCTCAAGAAGCAAATGAAGACTGCTCTGCCAGCTGAAAAACAAGGCTTGGAAAAACTCTGGGAAGACCTGAAAGCAAAACACAGCGCCCTCAGCAAAGCGGAATATGCGAGGAAGAGAGGAAGAGCAAAAGAAGAAGACACAAGAATGCTCTTCAGAGACCTCTTTCCAGTTTGCCAGAACTCTGTTTGAGCAGCCAAAATCTGGGACCCTAAGTGTGGACAAAGAAGTTCTTGAGCAGCATCTGAGGAAAACATACTCTGACTCACAGAGCAAAAGCACCACTTGACATTCAAGGTCTGGTGTGGCCGACCATCCCTGAGGAACAGTTCAATGACAAGCTCTCCACGTTGGCAGAAATCAAGAAGGTGGTCACAAAGCCAGAGCCAAATCATCACCAGGGCCAAACGGAATACCTTACCAGCTGTACACAAAATGTCCCAAGGTGCTGGAGTGGCTCCACAGGCTGCTGCGATCAGCTTGGAGAAACCAGAAGATCAGCGGCCAGTGGATGACAGCAGATGGTGTGTACATCCCCAAAGAGCAAAACTCAAGTGACATCAGCCAGTTCAGGCCAATATCACTACTGAACGTCGAAGGGGAAAATCTTCTTCTTTTGTCATGGCAGCAAGGCTGACCAAGTACCTCATGGAAAACAAGTACTTGGATGTGTCATTCCAGAAAGGTGGCATCCCAGGTGTGTCTGGCTGTGTAGAAACACGCCACAATGATCTGGGATGCAATCCAAAGAGCAAAAACAGAAAAGAGAGACCTGGACGTAGTGTGGCTTGATCTGGCAAACGTATATGGATCTGTACCCCATGAGTTGATACAGTTGGCTCTCTAGATGTACCATGTGCCAAAGAACATCCGCGACATGCTCAAGAAGTACTTCAATGGCTTCTTCAATGCGCTTCTCTATCAAGGAGTTAACACCAACAGATTGGATCAACTTGGAGTAGGCATTGCAATGGGCTGTGCAATTTCCCCAATACTGTTTCGTGTTGGCAATGGAAGTCATCTCTTGAAAGCAGCAAACAAGCAACGCAAGACAAAACAGACCTTGGCGATGGATACAAGATGCCCCCTCTCAAGGCCTTCATGATGACACTACAGTGATTTCATCCAGAGAAGACGAGACACGTCATGTGCTGGAGAGACTGGATGACTTAGTTGCCTCATCCAGAATGAAGTTCAAGCCAAAAAAATCACTGGAGTCTCTCACTGAGGAAAGGAAAAGTGGCCGAATCTGTGGTCTTCAGTGTTGCCAACCATACCATTCCAAGTCAGTTAACGTAAGAAGAGCCAGTCAAGAGCCTTGGAAGATGGTGCTATGATGATACGCTGAAAGACACACAAGAGATCAAAAGAAACCAAACAGATGTCAGAAGAATATGAGATGGAGACCATTGACCAGTGGGGCTCTCCCTGGCAAATACAAGGTCTGGTGTCTGCAGTTCATGCTGATAGGATAGCAAAGCTTTCTCCTATGGCATCTCTGATTGATGATATACGACATGCTGCCCTAAGTCCTCCATAGTGGCCAAGGCAATGGAATACTCCAAAATCAACAAGTTCACAAGGAAATGGCAAAGTTGGTGGCCCCACACCGTGTCTGACTGACACCAGCGCTGTACTGTCGCCAAGCAAAGCTGAAACACCACTGCAATCCATCCTGGCCACCCGGAATACAAGCAGGGACGATCAGACTTCAAGGCATGCGTGGAGGACGCAGCATAGACAAGGTGGTTAGAATCGGCATCATCAAGCCCCATGATGAAGACATCAGAAAATGGAAAAGGTCAAGAGGATGATTCCGATCAAACCACTGAAAGTCTCATCAAGATCAGAGAAATAACAGGACCTCACCCACAGACCCAACAGACAAGGACTGGGGATGACCAAAACTGAATGTTGACCAAAGGCCACCATGAAAAGCCAAAGATTGGCATGAGCTCCCAACTATATGATACACCGAGAAGACCAACAGAAGACGCCAAAAAACACTCTACAAACATCACACGAACCATCCAGGCAAGTGGACAACAAGGGACAAGATGCAACGAGGACCATGCACCAAAGGAAGTCCTCACTTGGAATTGACATTTGGGCACATGGCCCCCTCTCCAGGATCAGCTTCGGCATCTCAGATCAGAATAGACCTTCTGCCCTCAAATGCATAACTGCAATGAAGGGGGAAAAAACGAACGATCCTTCATGCCCCCTAGCCATGAAAAACAAAAAGGCAGCATGTCCTTATCTCATGTAAAGTAGCCCTGTCTTCAGGGATGTACCATGGAGGCACAACCAGTACTCAAAGAGACAGGTAACAAGTAGTCTGGCTAGTACCCACACCACACAAGGGAAAATCAGGACCCCAAAAGCACCCGCAACATTCTTCACGGCAAGGAGGCAGGCGAATTCATGGCCAAGACCAACAGTGCCACTCGAACATGTAGGACAGAGTCGGCTGGACGGGCAGATGGACTGGGAGTGCACTGCAGACCTCCCAAAGGAAGATCACCCCGAGATCATCAGCAAGAGTGCATGAGACCAGACATAGTATTCCACTCTCAGTCAACCAAGCAGCTGATCATGATCGAGGCTCACGGTGCCATGGAGAACAGAATGGAGGCAGCTCAAATCTACAATCTGAAAAGTATGCTGATCTGGCAAACAGCCTGGAGGAAGAGCTATAGGTCAAGTCCTCACTGGCAGATAAATTGGAGCTAGGGGTTTGTAGGGAACGTCTGCATACATGCCTCATGAACAGCTCTCAGGTGCAGAAGGGGAAAAAACCAAAGCCCTGAAAGCATGGCCAAAGCAGCAGAGAGGTGTTCAAGCTGGATCTGGTCAAGGAGGACCAAAGTGAACTTCGTGAAGGCTTAAACTTTCCTACAAATATCAGGTGTCCCAGTGGCTCAGTGGTTAGTGCGCGAGTCATTAAGTGGAAAATAAGCATGTCCAGAAGGGCATGGGTCGAATCCCAGCCATGGGCTCGTCCCGAGATGGAAAAAAAAAGGGCAGCAGAGGGGACATCCGGAGTCATGAACCGGGTGTGGCCCAACCCCCCTAGAGTGTCCGAGATAAGGCCGAAACACTTGCTTGAAGGGGGGCTTTCCTCTTCTGAGGACTCCTGCTTCCACGTTGCTCTCCCCGATTTCTTTCCTTTTTTCTACTCATATGCCCTTCAAATAAAAAAGATAAAGAAATAGAAAACCATACAAGTGATTCCCTCGAAGTGCCAGCTGAGAAACGAAGGGGGGGGGGGGGGAAGTAGTGGTGGGGGGAAGACAGAGAGACAGAATAAGGAGAAGTGGGGATATGGCTACACATTTTATGTCATACACCACTACATCGTGGAACACCTCGTTAGTTACCACACTTTTACAGTCAATGTACGAAATGAAAAAATGCCCCTGGGCAACTTATTGACAGTAGTATCCAGGCAGACAACTGAACCACTGACCAATCGTTCCCAGCCGGGTTGGACCATCATTTTCCTTCCCAACCACCACAGCGCCCCACAACCTTCCCCCCGTCACCTCGTCCCTCTCCCTTCCCTCTTCTCTCTCCTCTCTCTCTCTTCTCTCTCCCCTCTCCCTCTCTCCCCCCCCCCCACCCCGCCCCCCCCCCACAAATGGCAGACACACATTCTTGATACCAGTGAGTAACACTAATAAATAAAAATTTCATTAAATTCTAATTATGTTTTAAAGCCTTCTTTTCCCTCCTCCTCAATCCCCTGTGGTTTCCCTCCCTCCCCTTCCCCCGCTTGCCCCATTTCCTGTTTTTTTTTTTTTTTCGGGTGGGGGGTTGGGGTGGGGTGGGGGAAAAATAGGTTTGTTTTTTCCTGAACTGTTCCATGTCACTTTGTCTTATGTTTTTTCCTTTTTTTCTCACGACAAATTACATGTTTATAGAACAGACAGGAATAGAGAGAGAGAAAGAAGAGGGGGGGGGGAGGAGAGAGAAAAGAAAGGAGGCGGCAGTGAATCGGGAAGAAGAAACAGTTACAGACAAATGGAACTAAAGACCTGGAAGAAGAAAAAGCAGACGGAGAACAAACAGATAATGAACGAGAAACCACAAGAGACATAGAGATA
The DNA here is from genome assembly GCA_016801955.1 of Conus betulinus. Lineage (NCBI taxonomy): Eukaryota > Metazoa > Mollusca > Gastropoda > Neogastropoda > Conidae > Conus > Conus betulinus. The sequence goes on from JADBJO010027697.1 coordinate 17,036, forward strand.
AAAACAGAAAAGCCGATGAGAAACCAGAAAAGTAGAGTAGAAGACTCATTCCTGGGCGGGAGGGGTGGGAAGGGAACAGAAGGAATTTAAAACCAAATTACTCGAGAGGGAGGCCATCCGGGAATAAGAGTGAAAGGCACAGATGAGGAAACCGTTGTGTGGGGGGAAGTGGGGGTGGGGTGGTTCACGGAGCATCTAGGGTTGGAGCTGATTCACTCCAATCTTTTCCAGTTTTGACCTTCAAAAATGCTGTACCTGTGGTCTTCTGTCTCTGGTGTCGGAGAGCCGAGGAAAACTGTGACTGTGAAGCCAGCGAGTTTGGTGGTTAAAAAACTATCCGTTTTACCTATCAGCCAAAGATTTCCACTTGAAAACACTGATAAGAAGGAAAAAAACGTCAAACGCCATACATACCATGGCAGCCACACTGAGAAATGGGCGATGGTGGAGGGGAGTGTTAACAACGGATGAGGAAATTGAAGGGTTGAACAGGAGACGGCTAAGAAGAAGTAAGAAGAAAAAACAACAACTTACACAACAGCAAACCACGCAACACCCAATAGAAAATAACCACGGACCTTAAAAAGTTGGACGTAGGAGTGAGTGTATGAAGGTAAATGGGAGGGAAGGAGGACTCAGGGAGGAAAGAAGAAGAATAGAATAAGCAAAGAAGACAGAAGAATGCAACGACAACACCAACGCCAGGAACACAAAAACAAGTTAACAGAATTACAGCCTTCGATAAAAAAACCAGGCTTGGGACACATAATCATACACCGAATATGATAGCACCAAGACCAAACAAAACTACCGGGCTACTCCAAACCACTTCTCAATCAAGCGAACCGCAGGGGAGCGAAAACAAGAAACACCAGAAAACAGTAAAAAGAGCAAGACTAAAGACTGCCAACAAACATAACAAACAAAAAAAAGAATGCAAAAATGTCCCAAGACTTTTGAAGAAAAACGGTAATGAGTTCCTCCTGCATAACTAAAAGCAATGAAAAAAAAAAGACAAAAAAAAAACCACTGGCAGTGGTGTAAGGAAAGAGAGACAAAAAAAGGCCCAACGACACCTTGAGACTTACTAGCATATCAATTCAAGAAGTCCTTCCCTCTCCCCCCTAACGGCTTTTTTAGATGGAACACAAGAAGGAGAGAACCTTCCCCACCCTAACATCATCCTTTTTTAAGGGAACTGGGACGCAGCAAGCTGCCGCAGAGGACAAGGAGCAACGGAAAGGAAAAAAGAATAAGTGGGGGAGTCACCCCGGTCCTACTGACAGGGCGGATGCGGAGGGGGGGGTTTGGTTGGTAAAGAGGTGTTTTTCTAAACCCTGTTTTCATTTGTAAGCTTTGATGTTTAATTAATGCTCTCTAAGTAAAAAAATTTGTTTTGGTGTTTGGAAATTTGGCCCCCTGTGGAAGGGGGGTTTTTTTTCCCTGTGTTGGTAAGATATCCCACGGAGCGGTGGCCGGGTGGCCGTGCCGTGCCGTGCGTGCGTTGGCCGGCGTGTTGTGTGGTGAAAAGTGTGTGGGGTGTTGTGTGGGTGTGTGTTTTTTTGTGTGTGTGTTTGGGGTGTGGGGGTGGGTGTGTGTGTGGGTTTTGTGGGTGGTGTTTTGGTTTTCCTGCCTGCAAACTGTGGTTTGAGTGTGGCCTGCCCTGCCTGGCCCCTGCAAAAGATCCCTGCCTGCCTGCGCTCGGTGCCGGTGCGTGTCGTTGCGTGCGTTGCCTTGGCGGTTCGTGTTCCGTGGGTGGTTGTGGGGTTGAGTTGTGGGGGACCTTTTTGATTAATTGTGAAAAACACATTTGGTTGGTGTGTGGTGGTGGCACAGTGGTGGTGCGGGCTTGTTTGTGGCGCCCGTTGCGTTGTGTTTGGGTGGTGTTTGTTGTGTGTGGTTGTGGGTGGTGTGTTGGGGCCCGTGCGTTGGGTGTGTGTGTGGGTTGTGTGGGGTGTGGTGTGGGGTTTGTGGGGTGGGGTGTTGGTGTGGGGTGTGGTTGGGTTGTGTCCCCGGCCCGTCCCCCCCGTCCGTTTTGGCTTTGGCACCCCGTGCGGTTGCAATGCGTTTTGTTGGTGTGGGGGTTTGTGCGCGTGTGTGTGGGTGGGGTTGGTGAGAGGATGAGAGGAGAGGGAGGCAACAAGCAAGGACAAAGACAGGGCGGAGACAAAGGGGACTAGGACAGTTGTGTGGGACGTTGGAAGGGACCAAGTCCTAACATGGGGTGGGTATGTCTGGCGGGGGGGTAAACTAAAGAGGAAGGGGAAGAAGGGGGTAGAAGGACTATGGTGGGGTGAGCCGAGGGAAGTCTATGGGGGGTGTTGGGGGTCACCATCCAGCCAGGAATCCAAATCTGAGCAAGAGAGATAAGAAGGGGGGTGGAGGCAAAAGGGCCGCGCAAGCGACAAACAAAAAAAAAAGTCCATAAAGAGCGTGTAGGACGAAGTGTGGGGTGGACAGGGGGATTATGGTGGGGTGGGTTGTAAAGCAGAGCGAACAACAAGGGGCACAAGGGATGGGCCTCGCCACAAAGAGGACGGGGAGGCGGACGGAGGGGGGGGGAAGGGGAGACAAGGAGCGGGGGGGAAGGGGATAAGGGGGGGTACAAGAGCTCGAAATGGCGGAGGAGAAAAGAAACAGAACAACAGACAAAATAAAAAAGGAGAAGGAAAAAGAAGACAAGATAAAGAAACAAAAAGAAAAAGAAGGCGTGCTGGGAACAACACACAGCAAAAGAGAGACAGTGGTAGCACAGGAAACACACACTGTGGCATAGAAACCTTGCGTAGAGACTATTGTAAACATTAAATGAAATGAAAAACATCTTCCCCCTGTTCTCTGAATTCTACCTCTACAATGGTCTTGTAAGTTGTCCACAGACTGACAGAGCTCCACGACAGGGCGTTTGGTTTCCACATATGACACAGCACAGACTACCATCTACAAAGGGTCTTTTAGTTTTCCACAGATGACACAGCACAGCTCAATCTACAAGGTCGTTTTAGTTTTTCCACATCTGACCAGCATAGGGCTACATCTACAAATGGTCTTTCATTTTCCACATAATGACCACAGCATAGGGCTTACCACCTCAAATGGTCCCCCTTTAGTTTTCCCATAATGACACGCACGGGCTCCATCTTTCCCCTTCCTTTAGCTCCCTGATGTTGATGCTGTGCACAAATTTTGGCGAAATTGTGCAAAGACTCCCCCCTTTTGCATAGATGCGAACCAGCAGCCTGCACAACTGTTACAGTTTGTCCACTGTAGCCCTTGGCGTTCTCATTGTGGCTTTCTTGCAGACTTCTTTCTTTTGCCCTGGCATCTCACAGGGCTGTGGCATACGCAGCTGTCAGTTACACCAGTTGCGACAAAACCTGAGGTTGCTGATTGTCGTCCGCCACCGACCTGCTTTTCTGAGATACTGCATAACTCCAGTAAAGTTGATGTATGCAAACACTCGTCGGGAAGCTTAGGAGGTTGGTCATGTTCTAAATGAGAAGCATTCACTTTTCTATTGCAGAAGCACCAACAAGTTAACACTACACGGCACAGAGAACGCCCCCCTGATAGTATATGTTGCATGGTGGTCACGACGTACCCAGATCCCACCATTTTCCCATGTTGTTGTGGAAAGACAGCCTGGCTCAGAACACTGCCTTTCCTTTTTCCTGCCCTGCTCTTCCTCTTATTCATTCCCATGCCTGTTTGTGCATTGTAGATTCGCCGTTGAACTGTTCTCTTGTCCTCTCCACACAGTGCCACCAGATCTTCCACCTTGACAACAGTGAACCCACCCTTTCATCTCAAAAGGGCCAAACTGTTGACATCTTTCGGCCAGCCCTGCAATTTGTTCTCATGGTTTATGTCATCTTTTTTTCCCTATGTCTTGACCAGTTTGTACAGAGGACAAAAAAAATGATCAAAAAAATAGGTGATGCCCCTTCTGGAGGAAGCTCTTCCTCAGTGCCATGACACCACCA
>JADBJO010027698.1:0-5000 GCA_016801955.1 Conus betulinus
GAGCAACAGTCGGAAGGCGGCCCAGACGAGCGGCCACAGGCGCGCGCATGACACAGTAATACAGCCCTGATAGGCTCTATGATGGTGGCTGAGCTCCAGGCCTAAACAACAGTACTTTTACATCTCTTTCTTCTCCTCTCTCCTCTTCTCTCTCTCTCTTCTCTCTCTCTCTTTAAAGAAGGGAGGAAGCCAGCAAGGCCAAAGGGATGCTAGTCAGAAAACTATACGGACAGTTTCAAAAACGTGCGCAGTCCTCAAGGAACGTGGCGAAAGGGAATTACGGAAAGGGACGCACAAGGTTCCCGCGCAAGCTTAAATTCCGTTCCAAATAGGATGTTGCGGGCCTTGAAAGTTAAACAGAAAAAAACGGGTGGTGCAAACTTTAACTTTATGCAAAGCAAGTCCATAGAAAAATATGGTTTCAAGAAATACTACCTAAAATAATAGCACTTCAATCAAGTTTCTAAACTTTAATTTAAATGGATTGCTTTTCTAAGTTGGAGAAAAACGATTTTGTAAGCTATATCAAAATCACAGATTTTGTGTGTTGTCTTAACTGAAAACGTTTGTGTTGGTGTGAATTTCGAATCCTCACTTTTCAATGATTACGTGATTTATAATTCACAAGCAAAGAAGAAGCTTTCCCATCAAGGGACGATATTTCAGGAGGAGAGTAATTGTTTGTCAATAAAAAGACTTTTCTTGTTTTGTTACACGGTTGGGATAATTGAATATAAGTCTGAAAAATACGATCATTTTGAATATTGATAAGTAAGCCTTTTCGACAGCGACATTGAATGTATTGTTTGGATTTGCTACACATCATATATACACCCTCCTAAATAGAGTCAAAGTAAAATGCCCCAAATGGGGAAAATAAACACGAAATGGGTTTGGGCATGGAACCAATTAGAACAAATGTGTTTGTTGGATTGGTATGAATCACCCACAATTTTTATGTGTTATTATCTTGGGACCTGTAACGCATAAGACAAGAACCAGCCTCGAAAAATAATGTCGGCATCGATGTTGAAGACAATGTTATAGAGAACTATGACCAGTCGCCATATTGTAGGACCTTCAACACGATGAATATGAAAATGTATTTGGTGATCAGTTGTTATTTAGAACTATGCTGCAACACTCTTTGGACCTTGTTATTTTGAATGGGCTTTGTGAAATGCTGAACATGGTTTCGATGGTAGTTACACCTTTATATCCAGATTTAGGATGGCAGTACTGTGTTGATTATTTTGTTATGTCTCAAAACTTACTTAATGCCCAGTATGACATGTCACTCGTTGTTGACGATTTCTGCTTCTGTCGAATCTGATCACTTGCCAGTTTGTACTTTCATTTCCTTTTTGACCATGACCAAGCAAGCAAAAAGCGGCAAAACATGAAAGTAAGAGCAAGTTTGCTTTTATCGAAAAAACACGTTTGGGAAAACAACAATGTGAAAAGGACTTTCTAACAATCTTTTCTAGAAGAAAATCTAGAAAAAAAAAACAAACATTCATGATAGATTTACAACGGGCGGACGCCCATATTGGAACATGATGTTGATGGGTGCAATAGATCTTTTTGTAAGTTGTCTGCTATCGGCTAGCAATTTCATGGTAAAAAGAAGTCTATTTGGTTGCCCTCACCAAAGTCTTCGGAATGGTTTTATGAGGAGTGTCGACAAGCCAAACGTTACAGTAAGCGTACACTCAGAATTTTCAGAAGAACTAGAAAAAATAGAACACAGATTACAGCATGTACAAGCCAAAGAAAAAGTACAAAAAACTTGCTGAAAAGTTTAAAAAAAAAAAGAAGCTTTTAAACGAAGGAAGGAGTGCCGAAATGTTAGCATCAAAATATTTCTGATTCATCCAAATTTTGGAAACAGTTAACCCGAAATGGGGTGTGGGGGAAGCAAAGAGCGCGAAAAAATACAAATGACATTTCAATTGATAATGGTATGATGATCATTTTAAAAATGTGTTGTTTTCAAATGGGATGATAGTAATTCGGATGAGGGAACATTGTGACAACATTGATTTGACTGAGCACGAAGAGCACGTGCTAAATGCTGAAATCATTGAAAGTGAAATTTCAATTGCTGTGAACAAAATTAAAGTCAGGTAAGGCACATGCCTTACAGCATCTGATCCACATGATCAGATGGAAGGGTCATTTCTGAAATGTTGAAGGCTGGATGTGCAATTTACTATTCCCTTTTTGAAAAGGCTTTTCAACATTATATTTGCAAAAGGCATTTATCCTAAAGTTTGGGCAAAGGCTATTATTATTCCAATCCCACACAAAAAAAGGGAGATACAGAGAATGTAGATAACTATAGAGGTGTATCCCTATTAAGCTCAATTTCAAATGCTATAGCACTATTCTAAATAAATAATCGTCTATACGCATGGCTTGAAGATAACAACCTGATCTCTGAAAGTCAAGCTGGTTTTAGGAAAAACTATTCTACGATAGACCAAATCTACTGTCTTTATTCTATGGTTCAAAAATGCTGTGTCCTCAGCGTGCGTGGTAAAAAGCTTTATGTTGCTTTTGTAGACTTCAGAAAAGCTTTTGATTCTGTAAGAGACACGAATAAGTTATTGCAGTGTATGAGAAACCAAGGTATTAAGGGGAAATTCTTTGTTCTTAAAAGCAATGTATAACACATTAGTATCTTGTGTAAGATCTAATTTTTGAATATTCAGACTTCTTTGACTGCCCAATGGGAGTCAGACAAGGGTGTGTGCTGAGTCCAACGCTATTTGAAATGTTTGTTAACCAGTTAGCAAATCACTTATCTGAAAAAGGTAGACATGGCATTCAGCTGGTACCTGACATGATGGAACTGTTTATTCTGCTGTTTGCAGATGACATTGTTCTATTAGTTTCTACTCCTGTTGGTTTGCAAAAAACCAGCTAAACGTACTTCAGACATGTTGCACCAATATGAAAATGAAAGTTAATACGGACAAGACTAAGGTCATGGTCTTTTAAAAAGGGGGTTTTCTGGGGGTAAAGGGTAAAAGTGAACAATGGTTATTTGCAATATTAAATTAGAAGTAGTAAACAACACTATTGTTATCTGGGTTTCATTTTTTCCACTAAAATCAGTCCGAGGATCGGCACTGAGCATTTGGTTGCCAAGGGGAAAAAAGCTATGTTTTAATCTAGTAAGGGCTTTCCAGAAAAATAAGGATACTTGGTTATCAGATCTACTTTAAGATTTTTTTATGCCAAAATTAAAACAATCTTATTATATTCATCTGAAGTTTGGGGCCTTAAACGTTTGGAATGCCTAGAAAAGATTCATTTGATTGCATGCAAACGTTTCTTGGGTGTCCCCAAGTAAGACACCAAACAAAATGGTATATGGGGAACTGTGAAGATATCCGTTATATATCAACTCCTATTATATGTGCATTGAGATATTGGTTTAAGCTGCTTAGAATGGACCAACAAAGGCTTCCTCGTCAAGCATACGAAATGCAGTTAACTCTAGATCAAAACGTAAAGAAATGTTGGGTGACAAAAATAAGAGAATTGTTATGCGAGACTGGGTTTAACTTTGTATGGCTACAGCAGGGTTGGGGTGATGTTCGCGGATTTCTTGGCAAATTTTTCGGCAAAGACTAGTTGATATGTTTATTCAAGAATGGACAGGATCTATAAGAGACAGGGAAGGTACTACGCGTGTTTACAAATCGTTTAAATCTATTTTTGAACGAGAAATAAATATATTTTGTAACCATTGATGTTGTACTGTTTCAGGATTGCTCTGTCTCATGCAAGACTTAATGTTTCTACTTTTGAACAATAATCTTCATAGGTTCAGTGTTAATTCTTATAACAAAAAATTGTCCTTTTTGTGTAAATATAATAGAAAATGAATATCATTTGATATACAGTAATGTGCAGATTCATGTCCCGTCCCCCTTTCCTCACCCCCCTTGTCCCTTTCACCCCCCCAAGACCCCCCCCCCGACCTCCCCCCACCCTTCCCTCAGTCCATCCCCTTTTCTCCAACTTGAATGGGTGGCCCGTGGGCCGAGATGTTCAATAAAACATTTTTCGTTCGTTCGTTTCGTTCGTTCTCTCTCTCTCTCTCTCCTTTCTCTCTCTCTCTCTCTCTCTCTCTCTCTCTCTCTCTCTCTCTCTCTCTCTCTCTCTCTCGCACACACACACACACACACACACACACACACCACACACACACACACACACACAAGATCGGCAGAGTACTTCAAACCCGAGATTATACAATCCTGTGGAGGAAAATGACGTGACTATCTCAAATGATACCAGGTAGTAAATCAGTATCATGCCGCCCAGTCTCTGAGAGTATGTTTCATTTTTTCCACAAAGATGAAAGCCGCAGGTGTAATTAGCTTATAATAGGGTCATCCTGTTTTATGTATGAAAAACTATGAGGATCATCCAGTCACATTCTGCGAACTGAACATGACTATCACCTGTCCGTGAGCATAAAATGAATTCTCATTAGTACACATAAACGGACAGATTTAATACTCTCTCTCTCTCTCTAATCTCTTTCCTCTCTCTCTCTCTCTCTCTGTCTGTATGTGTGTGTATGTGTCTGTGGGTGTGTGAGTGTGTGGCTGCGCGCGCACGCGCGCGTGTGTGTATGTGTGTACGCGTGCACGTGTGTGTGTGTGTGTGTGTGTGTGTGTGTGTGTGTGTGTGTGTGTGTGTGTGTGTGTGGGTGTGTGTGTGTGGTGTGTGTGGTGTTTGTGAGATCAAGATTCTCTCCCATTCTTCCTTCCATCCCCATTCGACCCAACATTTTTTAATGGTAAACATGCATGACAGGTCACAAGAAGTACAGGACAAACTTATGCCAGAGATCTTTAAACACACACACACACACACACACACACACACACACACACACACACACACACACACACACATACACAGAGAGAGAGAGAGGAGAGAGAGAGAGAGAGTGTGTGTGTGTGTGTGTGTGTGGTGTG
>JADBJO010027698.1:10000-21017 GCA_016801955.1 Conus betulinus
AGAAGACAGTAAGAAACCCAAGAAACTTTGCCGATCTCACTGAAGAGGTTTGCTGCCTAAGGAAAAAAAGTTCATATCTACTTTTGATGTGTACGTGTTTTTGCTCTTAAAAAAAAAACATCCATACCAATAGCTTTATCTGGTGCTGCCTCGTTCTCACTTATTTATTTTTTCACTCGGCATATTCGTTTGGCTTCCCCACTCCCCCCCCCCCCTTTTTTTTTTTTTAAACCAAGCGACATTCGTGGCTGTTGACTTCTGGAGAGAGAGAGAGAGAGAGAGAGAGAGAGAGAGAGAGAGAGAGGCAGAGAGACAGAGACAGAAAGACAGAGGAATTGGCGTTCCTATTAGTTTTTGTAACTTTTATTTCATTCCACACTCACTCTCTGCTCCTGTCTCTCTGTGTCTCTCTGTCTTTCTCTGTCCGTCTGTCTGTTAATCTGTCTCTGTCTGTCTGTCTGTCTGTCTCCCTCTGCGTGCAAGCGCTCGCGCATGTATGCGTGGGTCCATGCGTTCGTGTGTGTGTGTGTGTGTGTTACATTTTATTGGAAATCCATTGTCATAGATCTCGTACGATTCCTTTTTGGAACAACTGCCCAAACCAGACAGTAACTGGTATCAGGTTTAGGGTTGCAGTAGGGTGGGATGAAACTATATTTCTTTTGCTTTAATCAATGTACCTATTGTATATTCTTTCAGGTAAAGCACCTCCTCGCTTCTCAATGTCATACCTGCTCTTCTATTACCAAGAGCCAAACTTTGTCGTTTTAAACTAGCTCACATATCTTAATATCAAATATCATCATCAAATGTCATCATTTCCTGGAAGATGTTCTCACGGAAACAAGCGACGCTTGAGTAGTGTAGCAACAGAAATATCAAGTTAGGTTTGTGCAATGAGGTAAACCAGGCTTCTTTGACACAAACCGACAAATAAGCCGCCCTGAAGAGGAGAAGATACTGATGCTGATCACAACATTAAGTCAAATGATGTGTGAACAAATTAATGAAGATGGAGCAATCTGATTTCGACCCTGAATTTGGTCACATGACACGTTTTGATTTGCAGTATTTCTTTGATTTTTTTTTGTTCGTTTGGATTTTGACTGTGAGTTCTAACTGGACCTTTACAATCAAAAACGGGTGTTCGATTTACTTGCGTGGTCGGTCATCGCCTTTCTTCTCTCGATACCACTTCCCTCTCTCGCCACTCCTCTAACCGCCTGTCGTCAACCTTACCGGCGGAAGCGAACATCATCCTTAAATCTGATCATGTCACATACGACAGGAAACACAAGATACCAGATGAAGATGGGAGGATAGAAGTGATGGATGCAGTTGCAGCAAATTTTCCCTAAAGAAAAAAAAAAAAGGCAACAGCAGCAGTGTACACGTACACACACATACCCATTCTCTCTCTGTGTCCCTCTTAAAAAACTGTGTATATATATATATATATATATATATATATATAACAATGAAACAATAAACTCCAAGGATAAGTACCGAGCACCCTTCCAGCAACTTACAGAGCAGCTAAGTGTTGCAATAACTGCAAGAAATATTGAATTTTAAACAAAGCTTGCTCTTATGTCTCAGATTGTAGAAATAGGGGGGTGGTAAGCCTTCATATCTGCAGTGGTAGATGATTCTGCCTAACTGACAGTATGTGCTTGAATGGGGAATAAATAAATGCTTCCAAAATGAACCTTCAGCAAGTTTATAGTCTCCAAAGAGAGAGAGATCATCTCCAATGGGAAGAAAGCTCACTAACATATAACTCCAGGTCAGACACCCGTATTTCGAAACCTGATTGTTTCTCCTCAGTGACTGCGGAAAGTGGTAATTTGACTCCTCTGCCTTTTCGGTTTTAAGAAAAATGCTATACCAGAAAAAGGCTGGTGTTTAATACCATAGTATGTTTGTTGAGTTTTCAAAAAACTAACTAAAGGTGCCACCTAAGAAGCAAAAGAAAATCATGAAAGAGCAAAACAAGCTACATATTCTTGTGAAAAGTAGAAAATCTAAAAAGATAACCTCTTAAGACACAAGTGCTGAGGGCCAGTTCTTGGAATGAATCCACAAGGGACTAAATTACAATGAAACAATAAATTCCAAGGATAAGTACCCTTTGGCGAGTATGCGGCTGTGAAGATGAATAATTTACACGGAGAAAAAAAAAAAGGTTTGTTGAAAGAAGTGGGAGGGGGATAACACAGGAGAGGATGGGCTGACGTTTGAAAATACGTCGACAACACTTTCGAGGAAAACATACACACAGAATGTCTGGAATTGTGTGTGAATACGTTGACTTTACAGCCTTTTGTTTCTTGAAATTAAGACTCCATCTTCCCTTCTTATCTATCCATCTCTCTCTCTCTCTCTCTCTCTCTCTCTCTCTCTCTCTCTCTCATATTTCTCTTTCCGCTGCCTATGTCTGTCCGTCTCTTTGTCTGTCTCTCTCTCTCTCTCTCTCTCTACCACCCACGTACCTCTGTGACTCTCTCCCTCTCTCTTACCACTATGTCTCTGTCTCACTGTCTGCCTGTATCTCTCCCTCTCTCTCGTTCTTTCTCCCACCCACGTACCTCTGTGTTTCTGTCTGTGTCTACCTCTCTCTGTGTCTTATCCTCCGCTGTCTCTTTCCGCCCCCCCCCCCCCCACCTCGCCTACTCTCTCTGTCATTCTCTATCTTTCTGTCTGTCTGTTGCCTGTCTGTCTCCCACCCACGTACCTCTCCGTCCCTGTCTCTGCTTCTCTGTCTGTCTCACTCATCTACAATTTTTTTGATTGAAATGATGACTTTTTTTTTTTTTTCAATCTTCCCTAACCACTTACGTCTTCATTACTCCTCCTCCTTCCTCTTCTTTTGTCTCTCTCTCTCTCTCTCTCTGTCCGTTTCTGTTTCTCTCTCCCCCCCCACCACCCTCTCTCTCTCTCTAACATGGTTTGGAAGAGTTTTACAGCATCGTGATCATTTAATGATCATCCGATGTTCCTAAAAGCACATTCTGTGAGAAGCTAATTACGGAAACTGAAGTCAAAGGTCGTACTAATTTTCAAGAGGACGTGTAGCGCTAGCTAGTTTCAGGTTGAAATACTCAGACAAATCTCATACAGAACTAGTCATTTCTATCGGATGTAAGTGGACTCTCTGCAAGTCGGAATTAACGAGCCGGTAAAAGAAAATATGGAATTGCTGCCTGGCTTAATGAGCGTTGATCACACAGTATATGGATGTTGATATTTGCCCATGTACACGTCAGCTAGGAATCCGGGAAGGGGGAGGAGGCGCGTGATATTTTGTGGAGGGAACAAATAGGGAGGTATGAGGAATGCAGGTGGAGGAAATGAAGGAAGTTATGGGGAAAGTGAAATGGAAGAGGCAGAAAAGTAATGCATGCAGCTGTGGAAATGTTTTTACATCTCCGTCTTTTGATACCTCTACTCGAACTTTCCCATACTGTAAGAGCACCAGATGAATATACATACCCGACTTTTCTAATATCATTTTGCGAATAAAATTTTGGGTCCAGTAACTCGGTCAAAATTCCTCTTCTTGCTGTACAGAAAGTAGGAATGCACATATGGCAATTTAAGAATTAAAAATCCATGGGTCCTGATAACATACCCGCATTTCTTTTCAAACTCGTTTTTCCTTACATTGTTGAGTCTCTCTCTCTCTCTCTCTCTCTATATATATATATATATATAGAATTACGTAGTGGGGAAAACAAGTGCAAATGAAACATTCTTCCATCATTATAGTATAACTTGGCAAAAAGTTGAAAACAAAATTCGAAATTAAAAAATAAAAACCCTTTCCTAGCTGTATGAGAAAACTATCGTAATACTTCTCACACTATTTGTATTGCCTGCCCCAAGATTTGCCTGCCCCAAGGCCTGCCCCAAGGCCTGCCCCAAGACCTTTCATTCACTGGGATCGTACTCAGCAGGGAGTCAAATAGAGACACACCACAGTCCATAATTCTGTGGTGTTCTCACCACCAAGGGTTCAAGAAAAGAATCCAACAGCACCCCCAAAGCAACCAGCGAAAGTAGTAAATAAAACAAAACGAAAGTGTGGAGAGGAAAAAAGTTGCTGAAAAACTAAAAACATTACACAAACAGTATAAAATGTAGGGGACAGACAATCTTTGAGCCTATGCTTGAGGATCCATTTAAGGATGCAAGGGAGATCAAAAGATATGGAACAGTCTGAGTGGTCAGCTCTGCTGTTCTATGACCCAAGCTGTCAGCGGCTAAGAATTGTGCCGAACAACCTTTACTTGGATCTCCAAAGAGATATATATATATACTGGATCCAGCACCAGAGTTACAATGGATCGTACAGTTTACTCATTGAACTGGATAGATCGCGGGACAAATTGACAAGGTATGAATCACATTTGCAGTTTCTTCAATCTTGTGAAGAACACAGAGTCGTTCCTAAAGGAATGAGAATTAAATTTGGAGTGGATGCCCTGCCGAAATCAGAATTTCTCTTACAATCTGTTTCTAACATTTCTCATTGTGCTAGTCGTGACATACTTCATCATGTTAAAGAAGCATACAGAGTTCTTTTTACTAAAGAGCAAAAGAAAAAATACACGGATTATTGTACAATCTACATCAGACACTTGATTACGCTCACTTCGAGGCTGTTACGTTTCACCATCGAAAAAAACTGGCGCAGCTTCAGAATAAACTCAAAAAGAAGAAAAAGAAGAAATTACAGAAGCTTCTCCCCACTCCCGCTTCTAACTTTCCAGCAGCAGTTAAAGAACAGACACCTAGGAAGAGGAGAAACAGACGGTTTAGAAGAAACAATGCCACTAAGAATACTCAAGCAAAGAATGTAGTAGTTAACTTGTCAGATTTCGAACTCACCCCTGACCAATTCAACCTTCTGGCCCTGGGTCATAAGTTCTGTCCCACCCCAATGAGTTTGGATCATAATCAACTAACTCGAGACGTCATAGAAGCATGCCGAAAAATCAGGCTGAAAGAGATGTTCTATGACTCTGATGAAGACGATGAGACTCCTAACACTATACCCAGATTCTACAAACCTACAGGTTACAAGCCACCCTAGTGGAAGAGATACAGCCCTTGATGAATACATCAACTTACTTGAGTTAAGGACTAAGTCCTATCACCCTAAACAACGACCACGGAACAATCTGGACAGCAAGAAAAGGGCCGCCCTGAAAGAACTTCAAGGACTTGTCCACAACAGGGACACTTCGCATCAGCACACAGCCGACAAAGGGGGAGCTGTTGTCGTTCAAAAACACCAGTGACTATATTGCTGAAGCTCATCGTCAACTTCTTTCCACTCAGCACTATGATGTAATTAAAGAAAGATCCTTCAAACACCATTGCTAGAAAATCCAACCACCTGGTGAACCGACTTCTGAATGATGACTACATCGATGAGAACACACACAAATGGGCTACTATTGAAATTGGGAGTGTACGCTGCCATCAGTTTTACATGCTTCCTAAGATCCACAAAACTTTGGAAAACCCACCTGGACGTCCCATTGTCTCAGGAGTTGGTGGCCCCACTGAACGTATCTCCAAACTGGTGGACCACTGGTTACAAGACCATGTCAAGCAACTTCCGTCCTATGTGCAAGACACCACACATATGCTCCAAACACTAGACCAGTGGAACCGTGAGTTTGGTCCTTTTGACGACAACACATACTTGGTCACCATTGATGTCGTTGGACTCTACAGTAACATTCCTCACGCCGACATGGAAACAGCAGTGAAGGCGTTTGTTGACAAAAATGATTGCATCAACAACATACCAACAGAGCGTCTTCTGGAACTGATGAACCATGTACTATCCAACAATGTATTCCCACTTTGACGGGCATTTCTACAAGCAAAAAACTGGGCACTGCAATGGGCACACCTATGGCACCTACGGTGGCTTGCCTCTTCATGGGCTGGCTGGAGGCACAGCTACTGGAGAACAGCCCCTTTCCTATCAGCCCGAGAACTGTGGAAACGGTTTATAGACGACATCTTTCTTCTGTGGTCCCGATCAACAGAAGAACTTCACCAGTTCCTTGAGTTTTTGAACCAGTTCCACCCTACCATCAAGTTCACTATGAACTATTCTAAAGAAGCACTGCCATTCTTGGACATCTTCATCCATCTGAAGCGAGGTTATCTGTACACAGACCTGTATTCCAAACCTACAGATGCTCGTACATACCTGGCCCATTCATCCTGCCACCCTTACCATACCATCAAAAACATTCCTTATGCCCAGTTCCTGCGCCTCCGCCGCCTCTGTTCTGACATGCCAACCTTCCAGTCTCGTTGCCAGGATATGGAACGTGATTTCCTCCAGCGAGGTTACAGCCCTGCGACCATCCAGGAGGCAAAAAACCAAAGCCAGCCATGTTCCCCGACACGAGACTCTCAGCTATAAGATGGAAGACAGGCAACACAACCGAGTTCCATTCATCGTCACTCACAACCCCTCTAATCCCCCATTCCGTTCTTGGTTTGCAGCAGAACTCCAACCTCTCTCTCCACACAGAGCCAGAAAATGCGAAAGGCTATGCCTTTCCCACCCATACTAGCCGAAAGAAAATCGCGGTCTTTGAGAAATCTGCTCATGCCATCAGCTCTCCCGATTCCAGATGACATCTATGCTGGATGTTTCAAATGTACAGCTGAACACTGTGTGCTTTGTGAAAACCATCTAGTTGAGAGCAGAACATTCAGTAGTATGCAGACAGGAGAGATTTACCATCCGTCATCGACTGTCCTGTGACAGCAGCAACATCGTCTACATGCTGTACTGCACCAACTGCCAGAGCACACAGTACATGGGTGAAACTATGCTGACACTGAAAGATCGCTTCTATCTGCACAGGTCCAACATCAAGTTGAACAAAGGTGCATGTGTTCATGTCAACAATCATTTCAACTTACCTGAACACTCTCTGAAGAACATGAGATGCATTGTGGTGGAAAAGGTCCACAGTCTGAACAAAACCGCAAGACAGAGAAGAGAAGATTTCTGGAAGAATAAACTAAAGACAGTTTATCCTTTGGACTCAACGGCCTTGATTCCGATGGACACTGATTTGCAGAGAGCGGAGATGGGGAATCTCGGTTAACTTATGGGAGGGGTGGTGCATGATGAGGTTGGGTGGAATTCTTTATGTGATCTGCACGTGTGTGTATACGTGCAAATACTGTTATGGAATTGTCCCTGTGGCAGAGGGTCTTGGTTCTCTGGCGGACTCGGTGGTAGAGAGACACGTGGGATATGCGCGCGCGCGCGCGCGCGCGCGCGCGCGCGTGTGTGTGTGTGTGTGTGTGTGTGTGTGTGTGTGTGTGTGTGTGTGTGTGTGTGTGTGTGTGTGCGTGTGCGTGTATGTATGTGTGCGTCTCTTTTTCTTTCTCAAAGTCTCAATTTTATCTCTTAATCTCAGAACTTTTTTTTCTTTTAAATGGCAGAAACACTGACGTCATAGCTATGACAACTTTGTTCAATGCGTCAATAGTTATGACGTTCTTACCTTGTCAATAAACAAGCCCCAGAAGAAGGCCGCACGGCCGAAATTTGGCAAAATATTATGACATTAAGTGCGTTGTGTTTCTTTTTAATGTATTTTTATATGTATTCGAAAGCAACACACGTATCAGCTTTGATCCGCACTGTCTTTTCAAGCCCTGGGCTCCCGCTTCAACTGTGCCTGGCGTGTTTTTGTCTTTTACCTGGACCTCGCTTCTTGCATCCGTTACTGGATCCAGCACCAGAGTTACAATGGATCGTACCAGTTTACTCATTGAACTGGATAGATCGCGGGGACAAATTGACAAGGTATGAATCACATTTGCAGTTTCTTCAATCTTGTGAAGAACACAGAGTCGTTCCTAAAGGAATGAGAATTAAATTTGGAGTGGATGCCCTGCCGAAATCAGAATTTCTCTTACAATCTGTTTCTAACATTTCTCATTGTGCTAGTCGTGACATACTTCATCATGTTAAAGAAGCATACAGAGTTTCTTTTTACTAAAGAGCAAGAAAAAATACACGGATTATTGTACAATCTACATCAGACACTTGATTACGCTCACTTCGAGGCTGTTACGTTTCACCATCGAAAAAAAACTGGCGCAGCTTCAGAATAAACTCAAAAAGAAGAAAAAAAGAAGAAATTACAGAAGCTTCTCCCCACTCCCGCTTCTAACTTTCCAGCAGCAGCAGTTAAAGAACAGACACCTAGGAAGAGGAGAAACAGACGGTTTTTTAGAAGAAACAATGCCACTAAGAATACTCAAGCAAAGAATGTAGTAGTTAACTTGTCAGATTTCGAACTCACCCCTGACCAATTCACCTTCTGGCCCTGGGTCATAAGTTCTGTCCCACCCCAATGAGTTTGGATCATAATCAACTAACTCGAGACGTCACAGAAGCATGCCGAAAAATCAGGCTGAAAGAGATGTTCTATGACTCTGATGAAGACGATGAGACTCCTAACACTATACCCAGATTCTACAAACCTACAGGTTACAAGCCACCTAGTGGAAGAGATGCAGCCCTTGATGAATACATCAACTTACTTGAGTTAAGGACTAAAGTCCTATCACCCTAAACAACGACCACGGGAACAATCTGGACAGCAAGAAAAGGGCCGCCCTGAAAGAACTTCAAGGACTTGTCCACAACAGGACACTTCGCATCAGCACAGCCGACAAAGGGGGAGCTGTTGTCGTTCAAAACACCAGTGACTATATGCTGAAGTCATCGTCAACTTCTTTCCACTCAGCACTATGATGTAATTAAGAAAGATCCTTCAAACACCATTGCTAGAAAATCCAACCACCTGGTGAACCGACTTCTGAATGATGACTACATCGATGAGAACACACACAAATGGGCTACTATTGAAATTGGGAGTGTACGCTGCCATCAGTTTTACATGCTTCCTAAGATCCACAAAACTTTGGAAAACCCACCTGGACGTCCCATTGTCTCAGGAGTTGGTGCCCCCCACTGAACGTATCTCCAAACTGGTGGACCACTGGTTACAAGACCATGTCAAGCAACTTCGTCCTATGTGCAAGACACCACACATATGCTCCAAACACTAGACCAGTGGAACCGTGAGTTTGGTCCTTTTGACGACAACACATACTTGGTCACCATTGATGTCGTTGGACTCTCTACAGTAACATTCCTCACGCCGACATGGAAACAGCAGTGAAGGCGTTTGTTGACAAAAATGATTGCATCAACAACATACCAACAGAGCGTCTTCTGGAACTGATGAACCATGTACTATCCAACAATGTATTCCACTTTGACGGGCATTTCTACAAGCAAAAAACTGGGCACTGCAATGGGCACACCTATGGCACCTACGGTGGCTTGCCTTCATGGGCTGGCTGGAGGCACAGCTACTGGAGAACAGCCCCTTTCCTATCAGCCGAGAACTGTGGAAACGGTTTATAGACGACATCTTTTTCTTCTGTGGTCCCGATCAACAGAAGAACTTCACCAGTTCCTTGAGTTTTTGAACCAGTTCCACCCTACCATCAAGTTCACTATGAACTATTCTAAAGAAGCACTGCCATTCTTGGACATCTTCATCCATCTGAAGCGAGGTTATCTGTACACAGACCTGTATTCCAAACCTACAGATGCTCGTACATACCTGGCCCATTCATCCTGCCACCCTTACCATACCATCAAAAACATTCCTTATGCCCAGTTCCTGCGCCTCCGCCGCCTCTGTTCTGACATGCCAACCTTCCAGTCTCGTTGCCAGGATATGGAACGTGATTTCCTCCAGCGAGGTTACAGCCCTGCGACCATCCAGGAGGCAAAAACCAAAGCCAGCCATGTTCCCCGACACGAGACTCTCAGCTATAAGATGGAAGACAGGCAACACAACCGAGTTCCATTCATCGTCACTCACAACCCCTCTAATCCCCCATTCCGTTCTTGGTTTGCAGAACTCCAACCTCTTCTCCACACGAGCCAGAAAATGCGAAAGGCTATGCCTTTCCCACCCATACTAGCCGAAAGAAAATCGCGGTCTTTGAGAAAATCTGCTCATGCCATCAGCTCTCCCGATTCCAGATGACATCTATGCTGGATGTTTCAAATGTACAGCTGAACACTGTGTGCTTTTGTGAAAACCATCTAGTTGAGAGCAGAACATTCAGTAGTATGCAGACAGGAGAGACATTTACCATCCGTCATCGACTGTCCTGTGACAGCAGCAACATCGTCTACATGCTGTACTGCACCAACTGCCAGAGCACACAGTACATGGGTGAAACTATGCTGACACTGAAAGATCGCTTCTATCTGCACAGGTCCAACATCAAGTTGAACAAAGGTGCATGTGTTCATGTCAACAATCACTTCAACTTACCTGAACACTCTCTGAAGAACATGAGATGCATTGTGGTGGAAAAGGTCCACAGTCTGAACAAAACCGCAAGACAGAGAAGAGAAGATTTCTGGAAGAATAAACTAAAGACAGTTTATCCTTTGGGACTCAACGGCCTTGATTCCGATGGACACTGATTGCAGAGCGGAGATGGGGGAATCTTCGGTTAACTTATGGGAGGGGTGGTGCATGATGAGGTTGGGTGGAATTCTTTATGTGATCTGCACGTGTGTGTATACGTGCAAATACTGTTATGGAATTGTCCCTGTGGCAGAGGGTCTTGGTTGCGCGCGCGCGCGCGCGCGCGCGCGCGCGCGCGCGTGTGTGTGTGTGTGTGTGTGTGTGTGTGTCCCGTGTGTGTGTGTGTGTGTGTGTGTGTGTGTGTGTGTGTGTGTGTGTGTGCGAGTGCGTGTATGTGTGTGCGTCTCTTTTTCTTTCTCAAAGTCTCAATTTTATCTCTTAATCTCAGAACTTTTTTTTCTTTTAAATGGCAGAAACACTGACGTCATAGCTATGACAACTTTGTTCAATGCGTCAATAGTTATGACAGTTCTTAATTGTCAAATAAACAAGCCCCA
>JADBJO010027699.1:0-5000 GCA_016801955.1 Conus betulinus
GGAACCTAACACAGAGTAACTTTTATTCAAGACTGGGCACAGCCTTTTAAAAAACTTGAAATAAGTCAGACAAATACAAAGACGAACATCTAATAGTGGGGAAAAACAAGCGCAGCAGGCCAACAACTAAATTGTCTTCATAGTAATGACTTGGCAAACTTTGAACTTAAGGAGGGGGGGGGGGGGGGGGGGGGGGGGGGGGGGGGGGGGGGGGGGGGGGGGGGGGGGGGGTGGGGAGGGGGGGGGGGGGAGGGGGGGGGATAATGGGGGGGGGTGGGGTTTTGCATGAGGTTTAAGATGTAAAACTGGGAACTGAAATTAAGTAATAATATGAAAACTCTTTTGTTTTGCATTTTTTTTTCTTCACCCAGTTATTAGTGTAGTTTTGCTACTTTCCTGTTCCCAGTTTTTACCTCTTACCCCCCCCCTGCTAGGCCCCCCCCCCCCCCCCCCCCCCCCCCTCCTTAAGTTCACAGATTTCTGCCAAGTCATTACTACGATCATTTCTCTGTTGGCCTTCTGTCCTTGTTTTTTCCCCCCACTATTAGATTGTTCGTCTTTGTATTTGTCTGATTTTATTCAAGTTTAAAAGGCTGTGCCAGTCTTGAATAAAAGTTACTCTGTGTTAGGTTTTCCTTATGGGAGAAATGACTACCCCACTTGTTTACTGTTTATTGTTTGCTGTTCGCCTGCCTCATTTCATTTCCGATTTCAGTGAAGACAACCAAAGTTTATTTACATTGCGCTGATTCCTGTGACATGTATTTTCCTTCTCCTCCGCGTTTTATTGTCTTTACGTTCTAACCTAAACTATATTGCTTTCTTCTTCTTCTTCTTCTTCTTCTTCTTCTTCATTCTTCTGTCTGAGAATTTGTGAAAATGATGAATTTCTTTCTCACAATTTTTCGTTTTTCATGGTCAGTTATAAGATACATAATTTCTCAACTTACGTTTTCTCATTTTTTTACATTGTATAGTCTCACCTGCACCGTTTTTGTTTTGTGTTATTCATTTAAAGTGATTTTTTTATTTGATAATTTTTTTTGTTTTGTTTTGTTCCTTTTTCTAGTCACACTTGCATAATGATTATTGATATATATATATATATATATATATTTTTTTTTTTTTTTTTTTTTTTTTTTTTTCCGGTCAAATTAGTGTAGTTGAAAAAAAAAAAAGCAGTTTATTTGTAAAGACGCTTATGCCAATGAATCTAGGCGCTACACGTTTCAAAAACTGCATTGCATTTAACCCATATCAGATTTAAACAGGATTCAACTGATCATGTTCTCTGCATACCCTTCTGTCAGAATCATACCTCAGACTGTTCTTAATGTGACCGGACTATTTTCGCATGCACTGACTGTTCATCTCCAGAAAACGTAAGTCAGAATTTAAGATGCTTCATGAGAAAACGTAAGTTGAGAAATTATGTATCTTATAACTGACCATGAAATACCAATGGGCAACATCAACAACGTTCATCTGACAAAGCAAAAAATCAGTGTTCAAACAACAGAGGTGTATTTTAGTTCACTAGTTGTCCTTGTCTTTAAGATCTAAATAAACACATATCACACACGCTTTGCTGGGTGTTTTTATTGCCATCCACCGGTACTGATTTCAATCAAGAAGAATGAGTTTCACAGTCGTAACAACAAATGTAGAAGGTTTGGGGTTTGTTTGGATGGCTTGACTCACCACAATGAAGAGCATTAGGAGCTTGTCTGTCCATACTCAGCCATTCTTAGGGCATTTTTTAGGGCTTTGGTCTGATCTGAATCTTTGTTACTCATTCCCCCAAAAGAATCATACTGAACAATTAGCTAACAAACAGCTTTTTTTTTTTTTTAATCCACCCAAAGAAGTGCTTCTAACCTTTTTTTTTCTTCATTTTGCAAAATCAAAGGGTTTTATTTTTTTTCAAACATAATATCATCAATTCCGGCCGCTTTTCAATATTTTAACTTACATATTATATTACTTATTGTTCACAAATAGGCCTATTACACACACACACACACACACACACACACACACCCACACACACACACCACACACACACATACACACACACACACACACACACACACACACACACAGATATATATAATATATATAACATATATATATATATATATATATATATATATATATATATATATATATATATATTCCGTCATTGTTAAGTGTGGTTTCAATGAATGACTCTTAATTTTTCAAATTGTTTCTTCTTCCCCTCCCCATCCCCACTCTCACCCACATCGCTATCTCAACCTTCTTGCCACTTCCGCGCCACTTCCACCATGCCGTCCACAGCCACACCATAGCAGCCCCACCAGAATCCCAGAAACAGCAATCCACAGTGAGCAGTCATGTCAAGTCGTCACGAGGCAACCCACCAGAGGAGACACTGCACTGCTGCCGAGTCACTTTGGTGGTGTTCAGTTCTGTCTGTTCTGATCCCAAATACATAGGACACCAGTTACGAACCCCCCCAGCCCCCCCAGAGTCCCCCCCCCCCCCCCCCCCCCTCCTCCCCCCCCACCCACCTCCCTCCAGGTGACAATGCTTGCTCTGTCGATTGCAGTGAACGGATTGTACTTAGAGTGATTGACCCCCATTAGACATGAACAGGATTGACAAGGACCATAGGACATGAAACAGGGTGCAGCCACCTCCCTCCAGTGATGAACATGATTCTCCACAGAACACTTGATCATAACCTACGAACCTCCACACGGATTGACAAACAACATGACAAGACATGAACAGGATTGACAAACAACACAGACATGAACACGATTGACAAACAACGTAGACATGAACACGATGAACAGGATTGACAAAAACATAGACATGAACAGGATTGACAAACAGCACAGACATGAACAGGATTGACAAACAACATAGACATGAACAGGATTGACAAACAACATAGACATGAACAGGGTTGACAAACAACATAGACGTGAACATGAACAGGAAATCGAAACTGAGGTCACCATGAGAGCAGCGCATGACGGGTCACAGAATTAAGATGTTTTTCACGATGTTCAACGTCGACGAGGATGACAAAAAATAATGGCCACACAGAATTTAAGATGTTTTTTCATGATGATCAACGAGGATGAAGATGATAAACGTGATGTTGGAATTCCATTCCGGTCTGCGACTGCAATAAAAGGGCTGTGCTCTATGCTTACTTTCACGTATCCCAGAGTCAGTCAGGCCCGAGACACACAGACACCTGCAGTGTTGCTCAGAGAAGTTGAAACAACATTCTAAGAAATACAGCTTAGAAAGAGAGCGGGGTTAGTTACCGTCAAGGACACGACAAATAAAGTACAGAACAGACAGTGTCTTGTCCTGTACTCTGTTTGTCTGTCTGTGTCCTTGGCGGTAACTAACCCCCTCTCTTTCTAAAATTTTAATTTTGCTTCATTTTCCGCCCTCAGTCACTCCGTTTTGAAACTTATTCTCTGAAATCGTTAAGTGGTGAAAAAACAAAAACAAACAAAAAAAAAAAAAAAAAAAAAAACGGGGACGATGTGGTCCCAATCATGTAAACTGAACCTATAACAAATTCAACACTACGCCTGACATGGGATCGAGAATATCTCTCAAATTTATGTTTCATTCTAGAATCAAACTCACTCACTCCCAGTCCGGAATACATGGCACCAACCCGTGGCAACAACATCGTGGCTAGCATCATTTGGGTATTGTTAATACTTGACTATAGGTAAAGCTTTTTTCCAGTCTGTGATCATTGAGACCAACGCTGACGCGTGTTCTCATTGTCGAGGCAAAGTTAGTTGTTGCCTTGCCGGGGGAGGGGAGGGGGGGGATTTCGATGAATAGTTGGGGGAGTAGAGCAACAAACTGGCTATCAAACACACACACACACACACACACACACACACACACACACACACACACACACACACACACACACACAACACATGCGCGCTCGCTCGTGCACTCACACACACGAGCGTGCATACGTGCAAGAGTGCATGCAATTGCCAAAGAGGTTTGTTGCGTACACACACGCATAAGGGGGAGAGAAGAGAGAGAGAGAGAGAGAGAGAGAGAGAGAGAGAGAGAGAGAGAGAGAGAGAGAGAGAGTGAGAGGGGGGGGGGAGACGGAAACTTTAATTATGTTTAGGCCATAGCCCCTCATATAGGGGTACAGAGAGAGAGAGAGAGAGAGAGAGAGAGAGAGAGAGAGAGAGAGAGAGAGAGAGAGAGAGCGGAGGAAGAGAGGGGCTGCTGGGGATGTGGAGGGAGGGGCAACTGGTGCATGATGAAGATGTGCGCACAGACAGATCAGTTTGTTAGGAAAGAGCCATTGGGAATAGAAAGAAACACTGGGAATACAAAGAAACACTGGGAATACAAAGAAACACTGGAGCACTGGGAATCATGATCGATGACAAGTTGATGAAGCTGGCCAGTTTTCAAGGGAAAACAGCACGACTTCAGCTCACTCGCACAGAGTCGGTTCTCTCCCTTGGTCCATTCTCCTCCGACTCGTCCTTTTTTTTTTTTTTTTTTTTTTTTTTTTTTTTTTTTTTTTTTTTTTTTTTCCCTTGTGCAGATGTGGCCACACGCCGCAATTAGGATTTTGCGCTGACTCCCTAAGAATAACCCGTGTAAGCGTTTTGAGGTGGAGCATAAACTTGAGCCCGGAATTGATACTAAACGGATCAAATGAACATCCCCACCCCGACTCCACCCCCCTCACCTCCACGCCCGCCGCCCCAATCATTTCACTTTTTTTTTTTTTTTTTCTTTTTTTTTTTCTTTTTTTTTTTTTTAATTTATTTATTTTTCTTGCGATTTCTTCCAATGAAATCATTCGTAATCTAGAAATAAATGAGCTACCCCTTTACCTGACGTCATACGGCTGGCCCTCCTACTTGCTCGTGACCTATCTTTGCGCCAGGGGGGTTTCCTCCAACACAGTCCAATTCCTTTCGTTTCAATCTGTCTGT
>JADBJO010027699.1:12500-21016 GCA_016801955.1 Conus betulinus
AGAGAGAGAGAGAGAAGAGTGAGAGGGGGTGAGTTATGAGCTGAGTGGAAGAAAAAAGCTAACATAAAACATCTCTGTCCGAGTCTCTCTCTGTGTGTGTGTGTGTGTGTGTGTGTGTGTGTGTGTGTGTGTATGTGTGTGTGTGTGTGTGTGTGTGTGTTGTGTGTGTGTGTGTGTGTGTGTGTGTGTGTGTGTGTGTGTGTGTGTGTGTGTGTGGGCGTGCGTGCGTGCGTGCGTGCTTGCGTGCGTGCGTGCATGCGTGCATGCGTGTGCGTGCGTGCGTGCGGGTGTGTACGTGTGTGTGTGTGTGTGTGTGTGTGAGCGCGCGCGCGTGCGTGCGTGGGCGCGCGCACGCACGCGTTGATTTATTTACCTCCTCCTTTCTCTCTTAGTAGCAAGATTCAAGTGTGTCTAATCCAGCCCATTTTTAGACTGTCTTCTCTATTCCATTATCTCCACCTCTGCCACCGCCCTTCGGTAAGCCCCCCCCCCCCTCCCCCCAAACCCTGCATCACCCCCCCCCCGCCCTTCCCCCACCCCACCCCCCGCCTTCCCCCCCCCCCCACCCTCCCGCCAACCCTTGCCTTTTAACCGTTACCTGTTTATCAGCAGGGATGTGCACAGCAGACGGGGGAAGCTTCAGCGCCACGTTCTGTCCTTGACCTTGACCTTCCCCGCTGCACGTGGCTTTCTCCTTGCTGGACGACCTCCTGGCCTTGTCACCGGACGACCAAGACGAGGGGTCTCCTCTCTCTGCGGCCAGCTGCTCCCCGGAGCCCGTCATCATCCTCACGCGTTTTTCTGGCTGCCGGAGCTGTGCAGAGAGAACCGAAGGACACGGACTTGGGAGGCGGAGACGGACGTCGCCATGTCTGGCCTGCACGGCCAGGACCGGACACTCTTCCGGGTTTCCGGTTTGGAGGACCGGAGGCAGATCTCTGTCTGGACCGTCTTAGCGCTGTCCGACGAGCCTCCCTGGGTGTGGCTCTCTCCGACCAGTCCTCGTTGTCGTTGGTGGCGTCGTCGCTTCTCGCACTGCTCTCTGGGGGCTCGGCGTCCGCGGAGAGTCCCGCCACCACCTCTTCCACCACCGGATCTCGCGAAGGTTCGGGAGCGCCGTCGCGGGAGAAGAGGGAGAATTCTTCGCAGGTTGCGCTTCGGTTTTTTTCGGAACGGTTCGTGAGGGTGGGGTTTTGGGTAATGGCGAAGGTGTCCGAAGAGGACTTCGTGAAGACTCGGGATCTTCCGGGCGGGATGTAGCCATTGCTGTGTCGCTTTGGGCGCGGCAGGTTCTGGGGGCAGTGGTCTGTGTGGTTTGCCGTCGGTTCGGTGTGCCATGATGGGGGGTTTTTCCGGCTTCAACTGCTGAAAAAAAACACACACACACACACACACACACACACACACACACACACACACACACACGCGCGCGCGCGCGCGCGCGCGCACGCACGCACGCACGCACGCACACGCACACACACACACACAACTCCACACACAACACACACACACACACACACACGCACGCACACGCACGCGCGCACACACACACACACACACACGCACGCACGCACGCACACACAGAGAAATATATATGTGTAGTTTTCCTTTGTGTCTGTTTCATTTTGTTCTGGCACAAAGAGATGCACCCACAGAAAACGGCTCAACAACACACAAAAGGGAGGAGAGAAAAGAGAGAGAGAGAGAGAGAGAGGAGAGGAGAGAGAGAGAGAGAGAGAGAGAGAGAGGAGAGAGAGAGAGCGAGAGAGAGAGAGAGGAGAGAGAGATGGAATGGCCGTTCCAGGTCATTGGAGACCTGGCTCCTGAATCGCAAGCCGCATCTCGCCACATGAAGGAACTCATTGAATTTACCGCTTCCTCTCGGCCCTGTCCAAACCAGGTTAGTACGTCATCATCTGAACTCTCGCGAGACGACGAGATCGTTATCGTGTTAACTGGAAAGGGTGTGGTGTGTGTGTGTGGGGGGGGGGGGGGTGAATTAGGAGGAGGAGGAGTGGAGGTTGAATTAGCAGACGGCCGCAGATCTGGGCAGCGAGGACAAGAACGTATGGAGGATCAATGACGATAGGGGTGGGGTTGAAAGTGGTCAATGTTAAATTGGTTATGGCATTGGATGATGGGCAAAGACGGGGTGGTGTGTGTGGGTGGGGTGGGTGTGAGAGAGAGAGAGGAGAGAGAGAGAGAGAGAGAGAGAAGAGAGAGAGAGAGAGAGAGAGAGACGGAGTGTGACAGACAGACTCACAGACAGACAGAGACATAGATATTGACAGAGAGACAGAAAAAATAGCGAAAAGGAGAGAGCGAGAGAGGGGCGGATGGGGGGGGGGGGGAGAGAGAAAGAGAGCAAGACAGACAGACAGACAGAGATATTCAGATTCAGATGATTTATTCAGGTAGGCCTGGCCCATAATGAAGGGTTTGTGAACATGTAAAGCACAGTAATTATAAACAATCATATGATTCGGATCAAAAAGGAAATCGTTGTCACATATTCAAGAAGAAACATTTTTTCTACGTTTAAAGGCTTTGTTCGGAAACCAAAAAAAAAAAAAAAGAAAAAAAAAAGAAGAAAAAGGTTTGACAGTTTCATCGGAAGTGGATAATAGAAGCAGATTCAGTTTTTAAACAAAGAAGGCTGTCTATAACATTTGGGCTTAATAAACTTTTCTCTGATGCTCCTGAGAGCTGAACAACAAAGACCAAAATGTATTTCTGTTTTCTTTGATTCTCTACATAAAGGACAAATCAAATCACAAACACTACACGTTCGACATCTAAAATAATGGTAGGCTAATAATATATATATATATATATATATATATATATATATATATATATATATATATATATATATGTTACATGCTCATATGCCTATCCATATCTATTCTATGTTCAAGAAAGTCTTCAGGTCATGAGAATATGAGAAATTCTTATAACAATCAAACCTGTCACTACTATGAATATGGTCAGACCATTTTGCCATCTGCAATCTACCCAATCGCTGGCGAAAAAAAAAGATGTAAAAAGACTCTTATGTTCTCAGCTCCTTGGTTCAGCCAGACGAATCAAAATCCGTATTCAAAACAGACAGAGGGCGCACTTTGGTTACCCAATTGTGTTTGTCTTTAGTATCTAGGTCATACAAATTACTATACGCTTTACGAGGTATTCTGGTATCTTCTATGTGAAGCAATTTCAGCCAATATGAGATACATTTAACGGCAGAAGCAATATGAATAGGAAATCGACCAGTTTCGCCATATACGAGATCATTTGGAGTACGTCTGTCAATACCTAGGAACTTCTTCAAACGAAAAAATGAATCGATTCAAAAAAGATAGCCGCTTTTTCTAGTCCCCATAACTCAGAACCATATTGTGCAATCAGCTGAACCTGGGTGTCAAAGAGTTTCATAAATAACGTGAATGAGGAATTATCTAGAGTATACAACTTTTTTTCATATTACAAATCCAACATTTTTGTGCCTTACTCGATATGCACCAATAAGACTCAAACGAGTTGAGAATAAGATACCCAAATGCCCACAGGCTTTGACAAACTGGCATAAGTGTATCATTATACAACCACCATTCTCAAGCACTTAACCTCCTTTACGGAGTACTATGACATAGCTTTTTCCCATATTAACTTTTAATTGCAGAGATCCAGCGGCACGTTATAAACTATTCAGATGTGTTTGTAAACCTGTAACAGTTACTGATATCAAATTCAAAAGCATCAATCGAAAGCAAAGTTACAAAGTCTACCATTCTTAATCACTTTAATAGCAAAGTTACAAAGTCTACCATATTAATTACTTTAATAGCAAACTCGTTGATAAGCAAAGAAAACGAAATGGGAATTCACGCGTCTGCCTGTTCTACTCCTCTTGAACATCGTCAAGAGGCAACCCACCGGAGGAGACACTGCACTGCTGCCGAGTCACTTCGGTGGTGTTCAGTGGCGCCTGTTCTGATCTAACATACGCAGGACACCACCTACTAAGCCCCCTACTGACGACAATAATTGTTTAGTCGCGGGCCGGCCGGAGTGAGCTCTCCCACCGGAGGGCGCCACCACGTCCTTCCAACGACAGCCCCCATGGACTCGCCGATACCGGTGGACCCCGACGGAAACCAAACCAAGGCCACAGACGTGGAGAGGACATCGAAATGAGGTCACCATGAGAGCAGGGCATGAAGGGCCACAGAATTTGAGAATTTTTTTTTTTAAATGCTGATCAATGAGAATGAGGATGATTAAGATGATGCTACGGATTTCCATTTCGGTCTGAGACTACATGACAGGGTTGTACTCTACGCTCCTTATATAATATATCCCGGCGTCATCCAGGGCCGAGAGATACAGGCACCTGCAGTGTTGGTCAGGAAATTTAAGCAACACTCTCAGAAAACGCATCCATTAAGTGGATGAAACTCGACTGTGTGGTCCCAGTCTTCCCAGTTGAGTCCGCAGCAAACTCAACTCTGGGTGGGAGCCAGTCGGGGTCGGGGCAAAAAAAAAACCAACATGACTTTTCTATTAATCGAGTCAAAAGCTTTTTTGAAGTCTTTGAAAGCTACGTATAATTTCCTATTATAAGAAAGTTGCTTCTGCACCAGCGCGATCAAAGTGAACATATGGTCATTAGTCGAATAACCTTTCTTAAATCCTGCTTGATGATCAGCTGTGATATTATTTTTCTTCTACCCATTCATGCAGTCTATGATTGATAATAATTCCAGACTGTTTACTATTAATGTCACAGAGGGAAATTGCCTGGTAATTGCTGGCCTTATTTACATCATCCTTCTTGTAGGAAGGAAGGCAGAAATAACGGATTCAGTCCAGTTTTCCGGAAACCACCCACTATCAAGTAATTCTTCAAACAATTTCAGAAAGATGTTTACCACCTGGTCAGAAGAATATTTATATAATTCACCAGTAATACCGTCAGGACCGGCTGCCTTACGATTTTTCAGTTTTCTTAATGCTAATAACACTTCTTCTTGAGTAATTGGCCAGTTTTTTTCATGTAGCCAGCGTTGCTCTTATCAACCACTTCTTTCCATTGGTGTGTTATCAACATTTGTATCTAATAAGGTTTGGAAATAATGAAACCATGCACCAATAGTAATATTGTGTTTCTGGGCTGT
Organism: Conus betulinus; assembly: GCA_016801955.1. Lineage (NCBI taxonomy): Eukaryota > Metazoa > Mollusca > Gastropoda > Neogastropoda > Conidae > Conus > Conus betulinus. Next base: position 17,678 of record JADBJO010027699.1, read on the forward strand.
TTTCTTTTGAATGAGACATTGTGAAGCGTATCCCAAAATTCCTTTTGACACCTTACAGATGATACGAGTTTTTTAATCAGTAAAGACCTATTGTGACTCTTTCTTCTTAACAGATGCTGGTACTCTCGCCTAGCATTGAATGTGCGTTCCTGTCTTCTGTTTTCAATGTGCGACGACTAATTCGTGATAATATCCTAGCATTCCCTTTCGCTAGCAACACACTCATTATCATACCAATCGCTGGATGCTTTACTGCTATCCGAAACTGTACACTTCTTCATACATTCAGCACTTTCTTTTATGCAAGCATTACACATATTCAGTGCGCGATTTATGTCCACATCTAGTAAGTGTATTGCTGCTTCTAGTTTAGTTTGAGTTTCATACGACATAACATATCTTGAAACAACCAGCATTCACATCATTCCATACCATTTTTTTTTTTTTCTATGACGCGTTTCTGTACTTGCCTACTGGCATGCACCATGCCCTCCTATACAAAAAAAGTGTAGTGACACGGGCAAATGATCAGAGTCAATGTGTTTCCAAGCTATTCAACCTATATGAACCATACAAACGAGCAAAAAGTTCGAAATATATATATATATATATATATATATATATATATATATATATATTCTATATATATATATATATATGCCTCCAAGGGTGGTTGGCACAGAATTGCCCCCAGCTGATTTGTTCGGCAGTTGAAAAACAGCACTTGCACCTTAGGGTGTATCTTTCTTCTTTCTCCGCGGATCGATGGGATGAAGATGATGATGACGATGCTACGCAAATATCTGACGCTCGAGGTCATGAAGACTGCCATGCACATTTGCGCAGTCTGTGTTGGACTGTAGCTGTTTGGTCCTGTATTGGCTGTACTAAGCATGCTGCCGACAGACTTCAAATGGTTCAAAACTCCACAGCAAGGTCTTGTCTGCAAAGTGTTCAAAAGCGAGAACATGTGTGTGTTACGGATGGAATGGGTGGTGTCTGTGGGTGTCTGACTGTCCGACTCTCACACAGAAATGATGGATGCATGCACGACTTTTCCAGTTCACATACACACACCCACTCACCTGAACATTGTCAGCCAGGCAACAGAACACTTTTTGTTTTTTGTTTTATGCTGCCCGAGCCATCAGACAAACATATAATCAATGCAAGAACATCAATAGTCGGCACGCCAACCGTAAGGCGCACGACACAAAATATATCCATATATTAATTCGCTATCTACTATCGCTGCTGATTCCAACGACGACGTAGACGATGACAACGACAACGAAACAATGAAGAGGACGAAGACGACGAGACAATGCAGATGACGAAGACGACGTCTACAGCGTCAAGTCCGACACAAGACTTGCAGAACTTCAGAGCTGTGGCTCAAAAATCACTAGCACACTAACGGCGTCTCTGCCGGCGACAAGGTGACAGTCTCACACAGGAGCTGTGGCTCACACACAGAAACACAGAATGCAGCGACGGCCTAGCCAACAGGTCGCTGGTTCAAAACTCGGGAGCGGCGCTCTGGTTTGGGCAGCACCGGCGTCTCCAGCTCAACTGGCTCAGCGGGTAGTCGGTCCCGGGCGCAGTGGCAGGTAGGGTAGTTGTCAGCACTCAGGCCGGCCCAACGCCGACACAGGGCGGAGAACAAGGGGGTAGACACAGCTGCGGCCCTGACCCACAGAACGTAGCAGCCAGTCCCCTTCAATTCAGGGAACACTTCTACCTGGGGGGAACTGATTAACTACCTTGATTATCATGGCTACCATTCCTTACAATCACGACTACATTCATATTCATTAGCCACATCCTCTTTCACTAGAACCTGAGACAAACAACAACATATTCTCTCTTCAACACACAACATTACCCCCTTTTCCGGAATCATAACACTACAACATTCCCTTTCCGGAATCATAACACTACAACACTCCCTTTTCCGGAATCACAGCACCACACAGGAAAGGATTTCAATATAAACCTTTCAGAATCTAGTTTTCCAAATTGGGGAAAGGATTCCGACCTAGACCCTCTTCAATAAACCATGAATACAATTCATTACACACAATTAATTATTACTTTTCATCAAATTATAAATGTCACCACAAATGTTCGTTTCTTTTCTTGTACACGACACGAATGTTCATTTCATTTCATGTAATCACCAGATTTTAAAAGGTATTTTTTTTCCCCAAAAGATTCATCTGCTTCAATATATGTAAGGGAAAGATTTCCACACACTCTTGTTACCAACACACAACTATTCGATATTCATATCAAGAGTGAATTAAATACTCATCCACTTCAAAATCAAAAAACTAGCATTATGAAATCTCTGTCGCTCACTCTGGAGCTTATTATTCATAGCACCAAAACTCTCCCTCTTCTCGCAAACAACATCAAACCCTTTTTTCATCATGAAGTTCATAACTAGTTAAAGTCACAGAATAAACAAATTTTTTTTTTCTTTTCTGAAGACCACTTCCTTTAACACTCACTTCATCTAGTCATGTTTTTCCGAAATAATTTCGTTTTGCTACCCTATCAAGTCATGGGATAACAGAATACAACAAATACTTTCCTTTTTCTAAACAAATCCTTCACAGTGCGCTGAGGAAGTTTCAGTCGCTCCTAAACGGGAATACACGTTTCGGTTTGCTAATAAATAACATTGAATGATAAACACCTGACTGCCACCAAAACACCGACGGAGTCCCTCTTCGACTTCTGGGTAGTTGCGTGGCCGGAATCACTGCAGAGACTGCCTAACCGGTTCAACTCACCCGGTTTTAGCAGTGCGCAGTGAGCAGCAGTCAGTAAACTTTTCAACCGGCTTCCGGACGACTACCTTCCGGTTTAGCACAGTTGCACAAAAATTTGTGACTGGACGGGAAACGGTCCGTCACAATGTGAGTTTTTGCTTCTTCAGTCTTTACCTCGGATACAAGTCCGTTCCAGAATCAGAAACAAACCGTCCTTCTTTCTGATGCTTTCCCATTCTTTCTGATGCTTTCCATTCTTTCTGATGCTTTCCATTCTTTCTCATGCTTGCCATTCTTTCTCATGCTTTCCATTCTTTCTCATGCTTGCCATTCTTTCTCGCGCTTTCCATTCTTTCTCATGCTTTCCTCACCGACACTTCTTCCCCGGCAGACATGTTTGATCTGCTTCACAGTGGTTCCGAGGAACTTGGCTTATCCACTGATAGTAGACGTCTGGATACACCACGTCACAGGTTAAAAAAAAAGTCTTCTGTACAGAGTAATATTTTTCTACTGCTGGAATGAATGATTTGTTTAGAAAAAGTCTGGTCGTTACCATATG